>JAODAL010040221.1:0-37115 GCA_025379985.1 Phyllomedusa bahiana
GAAAAAAGTCATATCTTTCTCTTTATATGTGCTCGTTTCTTCTTATTGGAATAATTCCTCTGATTTGACTCCATGTTGTAAATCAAAAATATATGAAAATCAAATAAAATATGTTTAAAAAAAAAAAAAGTCTATCCAGTGTTGGATCAGATAGTATGCTATGGAGTTGGCGTGTCCTGGAGCGCACAAAGCTCATTACTTGTCCGTAAGCCAGGAAGTGTGTGGCCGGAATCCCGTGGAGAGTCCCGAGTTCCCGGAGAGTCAAGAACCTCCCTGATTGCATCCCGTAGAGATGCGAAACCCCCAGAAGTCCATTCTCTCTCCAGATCCCCAACTGACTGCTGCTCAGACCCTGGGGAAACTCGGGGTGGCCATCCCAAGACATATATTTGCTTAGTGACCATGGTACTTTCCATATTTTTCTGGCTGTCTTCCAAGTGGCTATGGTATCCCTAAAAAGCAGATTGGCCCTGATATGGGATGGTATAAATGCAAATTTAGTATGTATCAGTGCCACTAATGACCAAGGTTTGGCATAGGAGGTCTCCAATGCAGTATTAGAATAGAATTCTGTGCCACGAATCCAATCCAGACAATGTCTCATTATACATGCTATATTGTATGAGCGCACATCTGGGAAATTGACCCCCCCCATGGGCTTTGGAAGCATGAGTTTACGGAGGGCGATCCTGGGTTTTTTAGAAGACCAGATACATTTTGAGAAGGCCGAATTAAGTTTATTGACGTCTTTATGTTTTAGTAAGAGTGGGATGGTCTGCAGGTGATAGAGTAGCTTTGGGAAACCTATCATTCTGACCAAGTGGCATCTTGCGAGAAGGGACAATGGGAGCCTGGACCAGCGCTCCAAGTCTCTTATTATTTTTTGTATCAGGGGCAGAAAGTTTAATTGGTAGATGGATTCAGGCTTACGTCCTATTTTTATCCCCAGATATGTGATAATATCCTTGGCTACTTTTATGTTCTCCCCGGGTTGCCCTCCTACCCCTCCTCCCGTATTCCCTGCTACGTATAGTAATTCCGATTTTGATTCATTGATTTTAAAACCAGAACATGCAGAGAAAGCACGTATTTGGCAAAGCAGGTTCCCCAAATCTCTCGCCGGGTCAGCCATGTAGAAGATGACATCATTGGCAAACATAGAGAGCTTTATCTCCTGCCCATCCACTGGGAGTCCCTTGAATATTGGATTAGAGAGTAAAAATTGAGCAAAGGGTTCTACTGCCACGTTGAAGAGTAGCAGCGAGAGCGGGCACCCTTGCCTAGTTCCCCGTTGAAGGACAAAGCTCCTGGACAGGAAGATTGGTATACAAATTCTCGCCTGGGGCTTTGAGTAGAGGGACAACAAGAAGGTTCTAAAAGGATGCTTGAGAAAGGAAGGCGTGCCTTCCGAAACGTCGCGTCATTGCATGGCGGCACTGGGCTGCAACTCAGTATGATCGGCTCCTACTAGTCTATTATGGGACTATCACTCACCTCCTAAACAGGAGAAGCTATACAGCTAAGTACTAAGTACTGCCACGTTTTCATATGTTTTTTCATTGCCTAAGGTGTTCGTCATAGAACTACGTCTTTTATGCACCAATTTATAAAAATGAAGTAAAGTTCAATGTTTTGTCCATACAGCCTATGTGTACGTTTTTGAGGTTCTAAAAGGACCCTGCAATCCTACTTTATCCAACACCAGGTTGAGCCACCCCCAGTCCCCCGAGTCGAATGCCTTCTCCGTGTCTACTGTGAGTAAGGCCGCCCTCGGGTAGTCGAGTTTGTTTCCCTGTGCCGACTGTAGCGTGAGGAGTACTTTTCTAATGTTGGCTACTGCGGATCTTCCTTTAACAAATCCAACTTGTTGTGGACCGATGATTCCGGATATCACCCGCGCTAGTCTGTCCGCCAAGATCTTAGCTAGCAGTTTTAAGTCTAAGTTTATAAGGGAGATCGGCCTGTAGGAGCCGGGTAGTGTAGGGTCCCTACCCTGTTTTGGAAGCACCTTAATGTGTGCTGTGTTTGTTGTTTCGGGGATTGGAGTGCCCTGTAAGTACTGATTATAGAGATCGACCAAGGTAGGGGAGATTTGCTGTTTCAGGATTTTAAAAAATTCCCCTGAATAACCATCTCGCCTGGGAGCTTTACCCGACTTCAACTCGGAAATTGTCCTTTCTAGCTCTTCTTGGGAGATGGGTGACCCCAATGCTTGGCAGTCCTCCACCGACAAGATCGGTAGGTGGATAGTACCATTTTTGTGATTGCTCATCATCTAGATTTTCATCGGTGTATAATTTTTGATAGAACTCCCGAAGTATGTCTGCTACTTCCGTGCCTGAGTTACGCAGTTTCCCATCTGAATCTTTCAAGTTTACTATCACCGATTTAGGGGCAAGCCCCCCGTGCCAATCTGGCCAGGAGGCGCCCGCTTTGTTTCCGTACTTAAACAGCGTCGCCTCTTTTTTGTTTGTTTTAGGGCCTCTCTTTTCTCCAGCCACGTCTCATATAATCTCTTAGCCTCCCTCCATTTGAATTTATTTTCTCCTGACGGAATTGCTAGAAAGTCAGAGTAGGCTTGACGTAAGGAATTGCTTAGAGCCTGCAGCTTGTCTGCTAATTTGCGTCTACATCCCGTAATATAAGAGATCAATCTCCCTCTAAATACCGCCTTGCCTGCGTTCCAGAACACCTGGGTGGATGAAGCTGACTCTTCATTGTTAGTTCTGTATTCTAGCCACCATCCCCTCAACATTGTCTGAAACTCCTCATCCTGTGCCATGTAACTGGGAACCTCCAGATGAAGTCAGTACCTCTGGGGACCCTCTCCTGTAAGTCCACTGTTACTGGGGAGTGATCGGAAATTATCATGTCGTTGATGTTCACCATCGTCTACCCTAGGTAAGAGTGTTGGTGGTAGCAGAATATAGTCGATGCGTGACCAAGTGGAGTGTGGGTGCGAAAAATGGGTATATTCCCGGTCTTCCGGGTGTAAAACCTTCCACGCATCCAGAAGCCCCAGGCGCTTTGTAAATGTTGCCAAAGGGGTTTCCCGTCTAGACTCGCTCCATGGAGCCCCTGGTACCGCCGCCTATCCTCCCCTGCTGATAGCACTGTGTTCAGGTCACCCCCTATCACCTTATTCCCATGTGGATCTTGTTGGACCATTTGCTCTAGGGAAGCAAAGAATTTCCTTTGTCCTGTATTAGGCCCGTATACACTATAAATGGAAAAGTCCTCACTCCCTGTGTGCAGGAGTACCCATGCCCATCTACCCTCCGTATCTGTTTTGGATTGGACAATACTACTTGGCAGGTTCTTATGTAGCAGTATCAATACTCCTGCCTTCCCATTGACTGCTGGAGAACCCATGACCTCCCCCACCCAGAGCCTTCTCATCCTGTAGAAATCTTCCGAACCCAAATGAGTCTCCTGGAGCAGCGCCACATCAGCTTTCAGTCGCTTCAGGTGGCACAGGACCATGAGACGTTTATTAGGCGACCTTAACTCCTTCACGTTCCAAGTTACAATGCGTAGCAATGGTAAACACTCTTCTGTGAATTCCTGACCCTGGGGACCCCCACCTGCACGGATTGAAACATTAATACACAACATATTCATAACCAGTAGAAACATGGAAGTAACTGTAAATAGCTGCAAATGACTGCAGTGAATGAATCCTTGAAAGGACTACATGTGAGCCCTCCAATAGCACACTTGGTGAGCAGAAGGCTGCAACCAGGAATGCTAATTTGGTAAAAGACTTCGCTTTTTTCCGAGATGAAGTGATTTTACCATCCCTCCCCCCCTCTTCCCTCCCAGAGACCCACAGGAGATTGAGTCCATCTGACTTAAGTTGAGCCCAGCGGGGCTCTGTTATCCAGAACTCAGGCCCCAGAACCCCTCAACTCCACCAAGTTTTCTTCAACAGAAGAATGAGTCCCCGACCTAAACGTCCGGTAAACGTTTTACTGTCCCTAAAGAGAGGAAAAACAAAATCACTAGAACACAAGATCAATTAAGAAGTCACTTATCGTATCCATCGACTTGAGCTCCGCCGCGGCAGATATTCGCAACCGATGCCTCCAGACTTGCTGAAAATCAAGGTACATCCCGAGTGGGGGATCTCTGGCGTACAGGAACAGGATCAGCCGGCTGTTTTCTCAGACTTTCTGGCCCGTTCTCCTCATCTGACGAGTGCTGTCTCTGTGGTGAAGAATGGAAGGCGGTCTTCTTTGGTGGAGCTCTTTTATCCATATTCACAACAGGGCCTCTAAGCAAGAAAGCCTGAGCCTCCTCGGGTGAGTGGAAGGTGGAGAGGTTTCCATTCTTGTGGAAAATTTTCAAGATGGCTGGATAGAGGAGCGCAAATTTTGTTTTGTTATAGAATAGCTCCGTACAGACAGTGGCAAAGGCTCTCCGCTTTTTGAGCACCTCGGCCAAATAGTCCTCGAATATCAGGATCTTAGAGCCTCTAATCTGAAGCTTAGAGTTACGGCTTTTGAAGGCTCTAAGGATGGCTGCCTTGTCCGCAAAGTTCAGATATTTTATAATGACTTGCCTAGGTCTTTCCTGTAGCGCTCGAGGCATAGTTGGGTCTACGCTGGAGTAGTTCCTTCTGTCTGGACCCATCCTGTGCGCACGTTCAACTTTGCACAGTTGGGACAAGTTTAAGGCGGTCCGGAATTCTGTTTCACACAAAGTTGCCAAATCTTTCTGTGGGATGGACTCGGGCAGACCCACCACACGGAGGTTGTTCCGCCTCAATCTATTCTCGAGATCGTCTATTTTACTCCAGAGACGTTTGTTTTCATATATGAGATCTTGTAATTTAGAGTGGTGGGTGTCAGAGGTATCTTCCAAAGCTTGGACTCTTTGTTCCGCCTCGTCCAAACGTTTGGAGTGCAACTGGCATTCTACTTGAATCTGTGTAAGAGTTGAAGAAATTAAGTTGATCAGTGTCTCTTGTATGTCAGGCGCAAGTTCCCGGGCTACCTCCACCGCTAGGAGCTTTCTCTCAAGGATACGCTCATCCGGGGTCCCCTCCAGTTCGAGCGTTTCATAAGCTTGGTGCAGGGTGTCTGGCTGCGAGTTCGGCTGGCCAGGGGGAGATGAGCGCGGTGTAGAGGTCAGTTCCACCGAATGCCTCTGTTCCACCCGGTTGGGCTGTTCGCTCTCTGTTTTTGACTTTGTAGCTTTCCCCATTTTGTGGAAATATTTCTCCATAGGGTATTATAGGTCTGGGTTAAAGTGCCTTGCACTTCCACTTTTGGCCACTAGATGTCACGGTGGGGTTGTAGAGATATTTTATGATGGTGCACTCTGTTCTTCTACTTTCTGAAGCTTTGGTTTTATGCTGACCGAGTAGGAGGCTGCAGGAGGGCTAACCTTGCAATTCAGGCGCTGTGCACCATTTGCCTCCGGCTATTGAGGGGCCTTTTTGCTGCCAGGTGGGTAAGTGGGGTGGTGTTCAGACTACTGTCTTCCCCTGGAGACTGGAAAAGATGGCCGCCCAGTAAGGAGATTGGGTGTCAAAATCTCCCGCCACTCTGTGTGCCGCTCTGGTTGCCGTCTAATGGCCGCCGATTAGATATTTTAGGGAACGCTAGGGCTGATGTTATTTCCTGCCCTACCTCTCAGGCAGTCTTTCAGGATGACCCGGTCACCGTCCAGGCGCTTGCGGGACACTCACTCCTCTTAACGCCGCTGGTGCCGTTTTGTCCTATGCGCGTGCTCCTGGGGCACCTGCAGCCGCACGTCTGTCTCTGCCTGTACACCGCCCGTGGGAGGTTCGTCCCGTCGCTCCGCCGCTGCAACTTCTCCTCCCGAGTCCTGCGGGCCACACCGCTCCTGTGGGTGACACCTCCGTTAGGTTTGTATGGCCGTTCTCCGGGTGGGTGAGCGGGAGCTCCTTCTAGACGCTCACTCCATCGCGGCGCCGGAACCGGAAGTCGAGATTTGTATAAAATTTTAATAAAAACTGTTTAAGGTATATTACTATGGTATGCATTCAAAATTGGATCCTTTACATGACAAACACCAAAGGCGACACTTTTTTGCACCCAGTAGTACCGTAGAATGCACATGAATCTATGAACCCGCTCTACAGCAGGTCATAAATCAGGCACATTCTATCACTAGTACAACATTTCTGGCTCAGGTAAACCACTTTGAAAGTGGTATACCTGTTCCTGCAGTAATGCACCTAGAATTGCCATAGTGAAGCTATAAATCTATAGCTTCGTACAATTGTAGTGCTCCCCAACTCCTGCACGCCTCCTCCCCCCAAAATCAGGCACATTACAAAGTGCCGCAGGTGCCCTGTAATGTGCCTGATATTGGAGTACACCTGATTAAAAACAGAGCCCTGTTCATACATGTCACCCCAAGTGTCCCTCTTTGACCATCTTAAAAGTTGGGAGCTTTGCTATTTGGACCACCTCTGGGCTATTTCCTGGTGGTATATAACCTACAATGCTCTACATAACCTCTCTCCTCCAGACATCGCTGCCTTAATCTCTAGATACCTCCCCTCATGCAATCTCCGCTCCTCACAGGACCTTCTTCTCTGCTCACCTCTTGTCAGCTCCTCACACAACCGTCTCCAAGACTTCTCCTGTGCTTCCCCTATACTCTGGAACTCACTGCCTCAACACATCAGACTCTCCTCTACTTTCTCTAGCCTCAAATACAACCTGAAAACCCATCTCTTCAGGATAGCCTATAACCTACACTAACCTGACTGCCCCTACTCTACCCCATAAACATGTCTGCCCCTCACCTTCTGTCTCTTTCCTCCTTCCTTGTAGACTGTAAGCTCTCGCCAGGCAGGGTCCTCTCTCCCCCTGTACCAGTTGATGTCTGGACTTATGTTATATATGTAACCCCCCTCGAATGTACAGTGCCCTGGCACTTTAAAGTAAATAGTATATGCTTTATGTGCAGGATACAGACACATGGTTGTCCACAGACAGTGCAGATGTTTGCCTATTAGGCACTGTTCACACGGCTTATTTTGGGACGTATCTTACCCCGTATTTTGTGCCGTACTGCGCGAGATACGTCCCAGTCATTACGGTAATCCACAGTTCTCAGAGTACTGTGGATTATGTCTCCTCTCCCTGCTCACACAATACGGCGAGCGGGAAGATAAATGACATGTCAATTATTCACACCGCATGTCTATATGTCCCGCAATTAAGCTGTGTGAACATAGCCTTAGAGAAAACGTTGTCCAAATAGGCTCTATTGATTTGTATGGGCCCACTGCAGCTCCATTGTGGTCAGGGCACCTTTTTCATGGTATCCTCAGAAATACCACCAACATACAGCACAACACCATGTAAATGGCCTCAAATGTACTCCATAGGAAACTGCATGTGCTCTCCATGGGCCTGTCAAGATATCTGTTGTTATGGTATTCTAACAGATCCCACCAATAGATGCTAAAAACTGTGTGAACAAACCCTAAGGTGGGATTTTCTGAGTCAGGGGTGACTGCAGTCCCCATTCCCCCCTATGGGTATATTCACATCTATTATCTGCATATACATGTCTATATGTCTGAATAAATACCAGAAAAAAAAGCTATTCAGACGTATCCGGAGACATATCAGTGGGCGGACTCAGGGGCAGAAGTCAGAACTGCTGCCATTGGGCCCAAAAGATGAGTGGGTGCACTCAGGTGCAAGAACATTGGGCACATTTCCTATTGCTGTCTAAAAGGTTAGTGTAAGCGTCGACCATATGAAAAGGCGTCACATTTTCACAGGGGCTCCTGCTGTTTGATCATTTTGGTGCATCTTTAAACTGGTCTAAGTTTTTAGACCAACTATTTGTTGAATTACTTTGCGCCACTGTGGCAGAATTTTGGTGCAATATGGCCGTCAAATGTCACATCAAAGACACTCCGAAAGAAACAAATGTGTGTGCGCTAAAATGCCTCACAATTTAGGACACATTTCTGGCGCAACCGCAATAGTAAATGTGCCCTATTGTAGGTAAAACATTTAGTCACACTGCTATCTACCACTACTATGGGAGCTATTATTTAGACCATTAAAGTGGGTTTCACAGGTTGTTTTTTGCTGCATTTATCAACTACATTAAAAAAAAAGTGGAGGCAATTTTTAAAAAATGCACACGCTTTAAATGAACCCAGATTTCACCTGTGTTCCAAATTAGAGCCAATTACAAAACCACTTGCACCTAAGAAAACCACATGCAGTAACTCAATGTGTGAACGCGGCCTTAGTTATTGCAGCTAATCCTGCTGGTTCGGTTTCTGGTCATTAGTTGGGCTGATTTGATTTTGTTACAGGGCCCTATGTATTCTAGTTATGTCCTGGCTGTAATGGACCAACCATAGTCTACTTGTGACCATGTTTAGTCTATTTTCAGCGGTGTTAGTAGTCTACACTATTCTATTCCACAAATAAAACATATGTTATTAAACAGGCCACATGGAGTCTCCATGTTGTCTAGTATAGTGCATGGCTACACTGTAGTATACATCCAAATGTTTTATGCTGGTATTCAGCGATTTCCAATTAATAGTTAAAAACATGGCCTAAGGCTTGGTGCACACCACCTTTCTGGCTTCTGTTTAACATATGAAAATCCAAAAAAGTCCCAACCTCAGTGCACCTGGTGGCACTTCAACACCTGTGGTTTGAGCACACTTCCTCCCACATCTCTTTCCCATCAGGACACACCATCTTTTTATGACCACCAGCATTAGGCATTCCCCACTGATGAATCTATAGCCTGGGAGGAACCGCGTCCGAGGTGTAATTTTTTCCAAAATTCTTTTCAACATGTATTTTATGTAGGCACTTACAGTACAGTAAGGTTTCTATTCTTGTCTGTATATAACCTACCGATTGTGTATAATCCTGGTGTATAAGGCTGACGTCTCACAGTGATATGTTATACACTAACTATAATTATTGTTGAAGTGGCATATATTGACTCTTTACTGTTTAACATTGGACCATAAAGTAAAAAAAAAATTAAAAAATGGCTTTTTCCCCCTATACATACACAATTGTGTTTAGGGACAGTTATTTAGGGGTTCCTAGTTGTGCGGGGCCTCCTTTTTTCAGAGCGAATACCCCGCTAAGGGCCTGTTTAGGGTGGTTTAGTCAAAGGGACATAGTAGGGTATACATCTGTCTCCAATGTATATTTACTCTTGTGTATACTTGTCTATTGTATTGGGATTGA
The DNA here is from genome assembly GCA_025379985.1 of Phyllomedusa bahiana. Classification (NCBI taxonomy): domain Eukaryota; kingdom Metazoa; phylum Chordata; class Amphibia; order Anura; family Hylidae; genus Phyllomedusa; species Phyllomedusa bahiana. The sequence continues at coordinate 9,225 of JAODAL010040221.1, forward strand.
GCACCTATTAGTGTGGGTCTATTTGTTACATATTTTATATTCCTTATTAAAAGTTGTGTTTTAGGACGTTTATATTTGTCTTAACTATTTTTGGACCACATTTTTGGATTTTGTTCTGTTTAACATAGGTGCCAGGCTGTATCCAGATGTCAATTAGTGGAATCAGTCACTCAGAGTCCGATTATATAAAAAACACAACACACAACTCATGTGTTTCACTCCTTTTTATTTTTTGTTGTTTTGTGCCATACATCGTTGTAGGGAATGGTGTAGGCTCCTGCACTGTTCTATACTTCTTGTGTGGTATATGTATACTGGCCTAGTGGACATATTTTTGGCCTCCATTAGGCCATTTAGTCCTATGAATACTTTTAGGGTATAAATCGGGAGCTAAACAGACATCATAAGCTTAGTGTATCCCTAGCCTTGAGAGCTGTGCACACTAGAAATTAAGTTAAAAATACCAAACCCTGCAGACAGGTATATTTGTTAATCAGGTTTATTGGGCCTAATTAATATTCTGTTTTAACCCACTCCTTTCCAGAACCTAGCTGCACATCCACTATAAAAAGCCCATACACACAACTGACCCACATTATTTTTGGGGGGGGTTCAGAGATCTATGGGTTTTATTCTGGGAATCCCGTTTTTCATTGTCACCGGAGTTCTATCTCTCACTCTGTTTTCTCTGGCAATATATGGCAAAAGAATAACACTTTGGGAGAAATGTATTAAAACTGTCAATAAACACTTAATAAGATGAACCTAAAATGTTAAACCTTAAAGAAGTTGTCTCACTATAGCATTTCAGCCTACCTCAGTGTGTCTGGCACCACAGGATTTTTGAATTGAATTGAAGGTCTGTGAAGCTGTGTATGCTAATAGCAGAGCAGAGGGGGGGGGGGGATGTAAAGGTTCCCTATAATCCCCTCTGATTTGCATACAAATCTCCACAATTACAAGCAACAACAAACAACAAAACAAACCCGGTTCTGTGCTGTCCTCCCATCAGAACAGACACAGGGCAGCTGTGAAGTGTGTTACTATAATCACAGCAGAGCAGGGAGGGATATGAACCGTTCACATGCCCCCCTGATCTGTTCTATTAGTATAGTCAAAGCTCCACAGGCACATCATGATTATAGTAACACACTTCACTGCTGTCACATCGTACTGACCACAGATCACCCTCACCTCTGCTCACCTCAATCTCTGTAGAGAGCAGATGGGAGCAGGCACACACAGGGTTAATCCGGGCAGCACCGCTACACAGATGCCAGGAGTAGAGCCCTCCCCCCCCTCCCCTACAGAAGCATCACAAGTGGCCTCATACTGTGCGGGAGGGGCTCTGTGCTCAACTGCATTTTAGAAGCTAATGACATACCATCACTGGCAGCATTTAGAGAAAAATGCAAGAGTTGGTGGCTTATAGTTGATTTGAGAAGCTGATGCACTCCTACTACCAGGGATAACTCAAAATCAGTAGGACATTTGTAATGAACATATATTGCAAAGCTGCTTGTTTTTTAAAGATCTTTTAATTAAAACCCAATCATTGTAGCGAGACAACCCCTTTAACACATTTACACTTGAAAGAGAAATCGATGCCACCTTGGGCCTACAGGACATTAATAACACGACTGTCTGGCATAAATTATCGTAAATGAGTTGGGCTGGGCAAGGCTACGTCCCCTTTTAATAATTTCTACCCATTTTTAAAGAGCTTTTGCACATTTTATGAGCAAATGAGACTTGCGCAAAAATTTTACAATGTTAGGTTAGAACACTAGTGTAAATCACTTAAAGGGGTTGTCTCACATCACCGTTTCACAGAGCCCAAAACAGCTTTTATTCATGCATCCTGTCTCTTCCTGGTCAGGCTGTGGATGACAAGCATATCAGCTCCATAATAAAAGATCTGCTAATTACTCTGGACTTTAGATAAACATCTCCTGCTCTCATGTCAAAGAAGCTTCAGAGCTAAAGTAAACAAAATTTATTTCCTTTGTTTGTTACATCAAATAACACCCAAGCTCTCAAGCTGCTAGCAGTTCTGTGTGCCAACCTGTGTCATGAAATCCTCCCTGCTATCAAATAAGACAGCAGGGGAGAGCAGTTCGATAACCTAGAGAAACCTGTGTCCTCTCAGAGCTCATAAAATCACCCATCTCCTCTACAAAGAAAAATAACCAAAGCAACCTCTTTGGAAAACGTAGTCATTTACTGTTCACTACATGTTGAGAGCTAATCTGTAGTGAGACAACCCCTGTCATACATTCCCCCCTTTGTGTTTTTGGATCCATTTGTAAACTGTAAAATGAGGCTTAAAAAATTAAAACACTAACATACATCACTATGGAATGTCATCAACAGCATGCATCAGATTATAATGTCACAACTTAGGCAACATAATAGAAGTGCTTTATTTGAACACAGGCTGTTCAGCAAAGATTTGTATAAACATGAAAATGAATGTATTCAGAGAAAAGAAAACATACAAAGAGGTTATTATATATATATATATGGAAGCAAATAGGTAAAATTTGTACATATAAATAATTTTTAGACATAAAAAAAAAAACACAACCCTTTTGGTAGAATTGTAATATTAAAGTCAATGAATAAGCAAGAAATATTAGATGATCCCAAAATCTAGATATTTCCTCAGTTTCTATTTTGGAACGCGTCTCAGTTCATTCATGAGCCAGATTGCCATACTGAGAAGGGCGAGGGAGCCTGACTGGTGGGTAGCAGCTAGAGGTGTTGGGACATACAAAAGCAAGGTACTGATGCCCAGTGTAACCTGCGAAGAAGATAGAAGCATTGTAAGGTCCACATGTACTTCCTAAATTATTATTAACATATTCATTAATCCCTTAACACCGCACTGATAGTTTTATTGGAATATTTTTGGGGTGCATGCTGCTTTTTGGTCACACTTTATTAAAACATTTTTAATTGCATGAAATGATGGGAAAAAAAACTGCAGACTTTTTTCTTCTACGGTGTTCACTGTACAGGATAAAGGAGGTTATATTTTGATAGATCCTACTTACTTACGAACACATGACCCCACAATACCAATTATGTGCAACTTTTTTACTTTTTACTTGTAAAAATGGTTTTTAAACTCTTTTTTTCTTTAAAACTTTTTTTCCCCCTGTACCTGTAGTCTCCTTAGGCTATGTTTACACGGCGTAATTGCAGGGCATACAGTACCCCCCACAATTACGCTGGGTGTTCGGGAGTCGCGGTGATACGCTCGTACTCCCCTGACACTGGGAGAGGAGGCGTAATCCATAGTTGTCTATGAAAACCGTGGAATACGGTAATTTCGGGGCACATCTCGCCTGTATTAGAGCGCAAATACGATGCGAAAAGCTTGCTGAAATTTGACCGTGTGAACATACCCTTAGGGTACTTGACCACTAGAGAGTGCAATCACTTGTTCAACTTTCTGTATTAAATAGATAATGCAGAAAAGGTAGAGAAATGTGTTTCTCCTATTACATCCTGCCTTTAGCAGAATGTGATAGGATTAGTAACATGGCAGCTACGGAAGTCTTCATTAGGCTGCCAGCTGCCATCACAACTGCTCGGCATCTCGTGATCTCATCACGGCGGGGTGATCACGGGAAGAAACGGTGCACAGCATTGATTTAGATACTGCAACGTCTAAAAGGGTAAAACAGCAGCGAATGGATCGGTTTCTGATTAGCTAATAGCGGCGGGTGTCAGCTGCAATAAACAGCTGCCAACTGGCCACATATGGTGTGGGTTCAGCAAATGATCCCGGTCCATACTCACTCCCTTATAGGACGTACCCATACAGCTATTGACACAGCCTATCCCCTTAACGACTACACTGCACAGCATTAGGATCGTATTTTCAGCGCTTAGTTTTTTTTAAAAGCGCCGAAGATATGATCATTCGTGCGGCCCCATTGACGGCAATAGAAAAGACGAGCTGCAGTCTCCATAGCTCGTCTTTTCTCTGCTCGTCTTTTGCCGCCGGTGTATTATACAACATGTCGTATAATACGCTGGCGTTTTTAGTTTTCTTGTCGTCTTCCCATATAATACAACTATATGGGCGTCGTCAAAAAAATGAGAAGCGACCGCGGTTTTTGTGCAAAACATGATAAAAACCGCAGTCCTGTATCCGAAAAAAAAAAAAACGTCCACTTTCGGGCTGTTTTTTGTCCGATGCAGTGTAGACCTAACCTTAAAATCATACAAAAGCAGGACAACAGGAATCAAATATATGTACATTTACAGTCATGCATCATGTAACCAAAGATATAGCATAGCAAGCCTTTGCTTTTTTTTTTTTAAATAACTAACAGTCCACAATACAAAATACAACAGTGTAACACACTACCTGTAAATAGGCCACTGCAATGAGAGAATTCACAGCGAGTCTTGCTCTCCGAGGCAGAGGAATCTTCCGTGAATAGTAGTATAATCCAGTAATGGCTGCTACTGAGCTGATCCCCTAGGAAAAGACGTACACAAGAAATAAACCTTACCTTTAATAGAAAGTAAATTTATTAAGGAAAGCATTTTTTTTGTCTACAGATGTATAGGTTACCGATGCTGTACATACGGGTCAACCTTTGTAACGAGAGGGGTGGGCAGTTCCTCCCTCATGAATTCAGCAGTCTCATAACTAGGAGTCCGCTGTATACTGTATTAATGGCTAGAAAGGTACAATATAATTTGTGACATTTGGCATTATTAAACCTCAGCATACTGCTTCCCCTAATATGCAACCTTCAAACAGGACCACATATTACTTGCCACGTAGAACATGTCTTATCTGTAGGAAGCAGATTCTAGAGCAAGAGATGCTCAGTAGTAAGATATACACTAATCAGCTAGAAGATTGTAACCTTATATTGTGTAGTTCCCTGGATGCCACCAAAACATTTCTGACACATAGAAGCATGAACCCCATAAAATCACTGAAGGTTTCTGGTTGTACCAAGATATGAACAGTAGATACTTAAATTGGATACAGAGAGATTCAAAGAGGGCTAAATTAAAAATTGTGTTAAAAAAAAAATTAAGAAAGGTATGGAATTTGCCTTCACTGACCAGGAGATGACCAAGATTATGAAACCTTTTGAATATACTTCTTATTTAAAGGAGAAACTTGCAGGTAATGTGGGAAAATTAGAGGTTAAAGACTAGTGATTGGAAAGTAATTATAATTAGTTATTAAAAAGAAGGAAGAAATGTGGGATTTTCGATTTTTGGGTTTTCCCATTTACACCAGTAGATATAGGAGGTGAAATATTTCGATTAGTAGTGAAATGGTAAACTTAAAAATAGCCAAGAAGGACAAGATGTTCAAGTTTTTGTGAATTTCAGGGGTTTTTTTTTTTTAATATTTTTCCTTATTTTTTGATTCACAGTTCAAAAATTGAAAGACAAGGACATACAGTACCTCAAACTTACTTCTACCACACAAAGATATACGGTATTCAAGTGATGTCAATTAGATACTATTAAGAACGTATGGCATTTTCGTTGCATATTTATCTTGCAAAAAAAAAAAGGCAGCAGATCCTTTAGTTCTGTAAGTTGCAAGGTCTGAGTCTATGAATCAGATTTGTTTTTGCAGCACATCACAGATGCTCTATTAGATTGAGATCTGGATTTGAGGGCCAGGTCACCACTTTGAACTTTTTGACGTGTTCTTTAAAGCACTCCCGAAAAGTTTTCGCAGTGCAGCACTATACTGGTTATCCTTTCTTGGACTATTTATTCAGTACTAACCACTTTATACTAAAAACACCCCATAAGACCTGCTCCAAATTATCTGGTAACCACAATCTGGTCCATGTCAAAGTCACTTAGGTGAAATAAATATCATCTCTTCACACCCATCAGTAGTTTTAATGTGATGGTTGATAAATGTGTACTATTTAACACACTATTTAGGCTAAAAATATTTTAGTTAGAAATGTATTGATTTAAATCCCTTTTTCACCCTCGCCTTACAAGAACAGCGGGTAGCCCTAACCATTGACTGACAGCTTTCCTTGTGCAAGTTTGAACACAGGTGACTGCCAACAACTCATATGGATAATGCAATTGCAAGAAAAAGCAAGCTAGCCCTTTGAAATTATCTGGATTTCTCATCGTTTGTCAATACAATCTGGTCCGATTGTTATCCAAGTCACAATTACAGCCAAACTGATAGCAAAAAAAGACCATTGTATTGTTCTTGTCTTTTTATAAAATTTGATAAACAAGACATGCAGAGGAAAAACTTTTAATGGATCTCTTTTAAAGGGCCCTGGTTCACATCTGCGTTGTGCTTCGTTGTTCTTTTCCCTTTTTAAACAGAAAAATGGAAAGAAACTGAAGCCTATTCATTTTCTGGGGTTTAAAAAGCTCAAAGTGGCATCAATTTTCCCCTCTATTCCATCGACCAGTTTTTTTGACTGAAGAAAAGTCTTTGGGCGCTTTTTTTTTCCTTTTAAAAAAAATGGATATCTAGGACGGACCCTTCATTTTTTTGGGGTTTTTTATTTACATTAAGTCAATATGAAAATCCCCCTCAGTTAACAGATCTGTTTTTTTTTTTCTATTCCATTCACAATGGAAGACCCAACGCAGATGTGAACAAGGCCTTAATTTTTCCAAAAACTAAATGCCAAAATAGATTTTAGTTAAGGAGATTAGATTGGAGGTGTGGCATTAACCCTCTAAAAAACTACTGACGAATATGTGCTCCTCAAGAAGGCTGCAGACATTCAGAGGAGACTTGTTAAAGAAGAGAGCAATGCTGAAGACTTGGTTTACATCAACCATTTTTTAAAAAAAATTGAGCTTCGAACAGGTCTAATAGTAAAATATCGTTATTGCCCATAGCAATGAATCACTTCCGCTTTAATTTTTTTATCTGCTTTGGAAAAAAAAAAAAATTGAATTGTGGTTGGAAGCTATGAGTAACAAAAGACAGTTTTATCATTAGATAATGTACCTCATTTCTCAAACCTATCTACAAATGGAGAATATTCAGGATTGTTGGTACCCTCCCTAGGAGTGTTTAAATCACAACACGCAAAACCCAAAAGACGTTAAAAAATATAACCCAAGAGTCACAGCAAAAGACCTACAGAAGACTCTAAAAACTGAACACCTGTCCATGTGCTCCCTTAGAAAAAAACACTGAACAAGAAAGGTGTTCATGGAAAGGCATCAAGACAAAAGCTGCCGCGATCTGGATATTGGACATCGCTTCTGGGACAACAGTATTGGCAGAGGAGACTAAAGTAGAACTTTTTATCACAAATGCACAACGCTATTTTTGGAGGAAAAAGTACATTGCACCAACACCAAAACCTCAACCCAGCTACGACGCATAATGGATGGAGCATAGTGGTTTGGTGTAGCTCTGTTGTCTCAGGACCTGGACACTGTGTGATCATTGAGAGAGCAATAAATTTAGAGGTGTATCAAAACATTTTACGGTAGAGTGTAAGGGCAACAGTCCATTACCTCAATCTGGAGATAGTGTGCAATTCAATAAGACAATGACTCAAAGAACAAACGTAAATCAACTAATCAATGGTAGAAAAAGAAGATTTGTGTTTGATAATGGCCAAGTCAAGAGTCCGGACCTTAAAGAAATTTTTCCATCTGCCCATTTTCACAGCAGCTGCTCTTCACAACTGCTTTCAGGCACTCACTTTCTGTGCAGACTTTGGCTGGTCCAGGAATGATTGACATCTCAGCTCTGCTAGCTCCTATTCCTAGTTATGCCCGTTCAAGGGACAATAATAATGGAGGGGTAGTGAAAAAAAAAATCACTGTCCAAACAAGATATCTGGTTATAAATGTGAGCTAGTCAAGCTGTATTTGTACTGAAAGGAAACTGCCAAGACGAACAGTGATTTTTTTTGTACATTTGCAATGTTATCTATGTATTTACATACAAAGACAAGTGTTACTCAGCAGCTACAGGATGGGAAGGAGGTCTACCAGGTATGTAACTCTAAAGGGTTAAGGTTTCTCTCAGTAATAAATAAAAAGCAGAGAGACTGAAAAGCAGCTCCTGTGCTGCTGATAAGACACAGGAAGTGAGGTCAGTAACCTGGTTACTGCTAGAGCAGAGAGGTGGTTGGTAACCTAAGAAAGCTTATGCAAACAAGCAGGAGATAAAATTGCTCTAAACTTTGAAATGAAGCAAAATTAGAACAGAGATGTATTTGAAATGTATTTGCCTTTGCCTACATAGTATAGCTAATTTATGCACTCAAGCCCCCCAGAAATATTAAATTAAAATTTGCAGACAGAGGGAAATGGTCCAAATGTCCTGCTCAACAGTGAGCAGACCATATTTGTAAGCACAGGAAATGTTTGACAACAGTGATTGCTTAAAAAGGAGGACTGTTAGGCCATGTTCACATGGCTTATTCCCGACGGATTTGTGCGCCGTATTGAGCGCACAAATCCGCCGTGAATAAGGGGCGGACGGGTCGCGAGCGCGGCGGGGGCGCCGCTCCCGGCCCCATAGACAATGCATTTTTTTACGGCGCGTCCGCGCCGTAAATGTGCATGTCACTTTCCTCCCCCGCGGCGGATTCGCCGAGCGGGGAGGAGCGACGGATTTCCACTGTTCTCCATGAGAGCAGTGGATTACCGTAATTGCTGCCGCGGATTGGCAACGTACTGAAGCGCAAATCCGGCGCGCAGTACGGCGCCAATACGCGGCAGAATAAGCCGTGTGAACGAGGCCTTAGGCTATGTTCACACGGGTTAACTGCGAGACGTAATTACGCTCCGCAGTTACGCCGTGTGGCCGGGGGCAGGCACTTCGCCGGCCCATAGAGAATCGTTACCAGCGGCGCGTATACGCCGCTGGTAATTCACAATTATCTCCCCCCTCGGCGTATTCGGACTGAATTACGTCGCGCAGTTAGCCGTGTGAACATGGCCTTATTGTTATTATAGTTTATTGAAGGGAGCGTTCAGCATTAGAGGGTTCAAAACTTTAGACAAAACAAATTCCTGCACATAAAAGAGAAGAAACCTATAATGCTACTCACAAGGATGCGGTGATAAAAATGTACTGTTTTTGGATTTTCAAAGATGTTTCTCAAGGTTGGAGAAAAAGCAAGAAGATCATCTGGGATCCAACGCTCCCCCATCATAGGAAAAGAATTGTAAACAAGACCGGCATCTAGTCCGGCCACAAAGGCTCCTGTTGTCAGAAAAATGAAACGGAAATCATATATTATATAGTATATTAGCCATCGTTCTACAATGAAGATCTATGCTGCCACTATATACTAAAAATGTATTGCTGCAATCACTGTAGTGAACCAGACACCAAGGTCCATTTCATAAAAAGTCAATTAAGGTACAAATGTTTATTTCAGAAGGACATCTGTTACCATTTCCTCTGTAGCAGGGCATCTTATAGATGTCTAAGAGCATGCTGTTCTGAAAAGGTACATCATCAAATGGATAGATAATAATTTGGAAATACATATATATATATTATATATATATTATGTATATAATATATATATATATATATATATATATATATATATATAAAGAGATTAAAATTTTATATGTAGATATATAAAGTCCTCCAGCTCTCTCTGGCTGTTAGCACAGCACTGAAAAGACTGCTTGATGGTCTGTCTTTCTAGCTGGCTATGGACTGAGAAGTGTACGTCTTTAAGTGTTATCAGCAATAACCTGATAGCCGTGAAGAGCGTCCCTTCTCCGGTACAAAAAAAAAAAAGAATTACCCCATTATCTTTTCATGCATTGTTCACAGTCTAGTATAATCTTATCTATCCCCGTCGAGAAAAACAATGGAGCAATCATTGTCATTACCTACAAATTTGTTAGAAGACTATATACAGATAAGTAACAACATAAATAAAGTGAGATTAGTCCGCCCTGCCTTACAGAAGTTCACTCTTTCAGCTGGAGAAGGCGAATATTTAATATGCAATTGATATGCAATTTTTAATTACATAGGACTTCCAAAATAAAAAAAAAAATAAAAAAAAAAAAAACATATTCCTGGAAAACTTTTTTTTTAAAATTTTTGGCAACAACAAAAATATTCTTTTCCTATTAATGCAAGGAAGTACAATGGTGGGGATGTGGCAATACTGGGATGTAATCCAAAAAAGACAAAATTAGCCCCTCCTCAGATTGTAAAATAAACCGGCCAAGTGCATGCTGCCATGTAAACACACACAAGCGCAAGATTCTCCTCTCTCTGTGCCTTTCTAGGCACCAATACTTTTCAGGGCATGGGGGTCCCAGCTATAAGGGCCTCTGACTGAAAAGAGCTTGAATGGATGAATGAAATCTAAGACCACAATAGATGTTACCACAAGACTGTATCATCTATGAACACAGTAGTCTCATGTCCATGTAAGGTCGGATGTTATAAACGACAAAGCAGCCACAACAGTACGCAACTATACAAATTCCAAAACTTTATTAATTATTCAGCAATGTGTATCTGAGAATAAAATGGATATGACAAGTACCTGAGAGCGCTGTAAGGAAGACGAGACCTGCCGTCCAGTGTGTAAACTTCCTCAGCTTCAGCAGCTGAACTGTTTCAATTAACTGTTTAGGGAAAAAATTTAATACTGTCGTCATATTAAAAAAAAAAAAAAAAAAAAAAAGCAAGATTCTTTTAAAATAGGATAGGTCACCTATCGGACATTAGTGACATATCCTATTAATATGCCGTCAAAGTTTGTGATGATAAATCCCTTTAAAACATAGTGAACACGAAGAAAATCTAAAGAAATTCTTCTGGAAAATACCTTATGTTTAGGTAGAAGAAGAGATAATCCCGTCCAAAGACTTGCACAGTAGAGAACGAGTGCAGAGCCTAAATGTGCGGCCAGGCGGTACTGACTGACACGGGGCACATCATAGGAATCTGGTTTTTCTTCTAATCCACTCTTCACCATGTACCAGCCCAGCAGACCCTGAAAAAAGAGAAATACTTAAAATCTGAGCAACAAAAATCTCTGCCTTGAGAATGCAACCATTGCTCTTTTCAGGTCTTACCTGGAAGCAAACAAATCCGCAGAGGCCCAGGACTCGTCCTTTCATCCCCCGAGTAAACCATCCCTTTCTCCAGAAGTAGACAGCAGGTAAAATGTAAGCCAGGCCCACTGCTCGCCCCCACATCCGATGTGAATACTCCATGTACCAAATAAACTTGAACTCATTCAGGGTCATGTCGTGATTCAAACTAAAGGAAGTGAGAATACAATACAGTGAAATTGTGTGCAGGGATAAAACAGCATTAGTATGGAAACGCCCAGTTGCCAATTTATTCATACATTTTAGGAGGAATAACAGGAGTAGGACAAGTTTTTTTTCCCTTGTTATGATGGATATGAATTTTAATAAAAACGGACGTCAGAAGAACTGGTGAATTTTCTTTAGTGTCAGATCTCCCACCTGATCTGACACAGGCCTGGATAGAAGCAACTGAAGGCTTGTTGCTCCAGTTGCAAAGTCAGCTGTATTATAACGTATGATAATTGAGTATCAAATATGGATCCCATTAACTAAAACAGGAGCTGTGCATGATACACGCCCGGCATTAGTAATTGCTCCACCTAGTATGCAAATGCATCTCTCCTTACCGATACTGAATATCCCTGGAGGTACACCAAGTCCAAGAAAAAATAGTGCAGAATATTTTTTTTAGTAAAACAAAGGACCCCGCTGTAGTCAATGTGGTCTGTCAGACGGTGTTTGTGTTCTTCATTAAACGGGTCTGGTCACACCTCTACGACGGAGGTTCTAAATGGAACATCGGAGGCAGATGTGAACCAGGCCCTATTCTATATACACTTGTAAACTTTACTTATATGAGGAATATATTTGAAGATGTCCACGAGTGATCACAGGAGTATCTTCCATTGAAAAACTGGTTCACGGTAAGGCCCAGTAGTTGGATCCCCACCAATCGCACATTTAAGACAGAATACAATGTACTATAAATGTATGTGATGGAACTCCCCTTCTATGTTTATATCACATCATCTCTGCCCCTTCCTGTCACGTACACACTCACCGGCACGTGACTGGGGGCCTCTGTAATGGAGTCGAATTATTTCCACTTGCGCTATGTACAAATAGCCTGAGACTGGCCATGTGTTTTATAGGCCCAAATCTCTGTCCAAGTTTCCCCACCTCCCTCATAATTCTGCTGCCTTTTACTACCTGAAGATATAATGAGGTGGGTGGACACTTGATGCTTAATGAGGGTTGTTGCTTACTATCCCCACAAGGTGGCAATCACGGACTGTGCTTCTGCGTTGACAGATCAATGACCTATGTCCATTCGGGGACCCGTGTTTAGGACTGGCAATATGTCAGAGGTCAGCCATGCCTGATAAGATGCTCACCTTTAATCAAGTAGTGATGGCACTTATGTATACAGAACGGGTCATAAAAACATAATAAATATGGATACAGCCCATATTATACAAACAAATGGGTAATAGAATTGTCAAGAGAGACTGGTGTGATGTTCTGCAGACCTATGCTACAAATTACATTCCCAAAGGGGGGGAGGATGTCATTGAGCTGTGGCAATACTGACAATACAATCAATTCTGAATACCGCTACCAAATACACATAATACATACAATTCCTATGACCGTTATAAACAGACCTTATGACAATATCATCGGACATTGTCCTGACACTTCCCTTCTGTATATGCACGTCTACCTCTTCGGTTTCTAGGTCATGGCATCATATGTAACATGTCTTACATTTTGAATTCCGGGAACTGCTGGTATTTGTGAAACTCTGCCTCCCATTCCTCCTGTGTTCCCGGTGGCTTCATTTCTTTTACCAGGTGCCAATCAACCATTGAAAGGCCGGACTCCGTTAACCTTTTGAAGAAAGAGCATTTTTTATTTTTCTGGTGTTTCAAAGAAATATCCTTTTCTATAAAAGCGGACAGACAACCAGGATAGATACCACAGCAGTGTCCACACGGGTTGGAAATAGAAAATCTAAGGCAGCTCGGTGACTATTTGTAATCTAGGAGCACCAGCTGAATGGAAATACTGATATACAGTGGTCCCTCAAGCTACAATGGCCTCAGGAAACAATATTTCCAACAATGGTTGTTCCCAGAACATTTGTGGAGTGTGGTTTCAAGATGCAATGTCACAGACACTGATCCAGCCAATTATCATCAACATTTTACATCTGTATGAGTGAAGTGTATGCATTGATTTGCTGTCTAGTGGCGTCTCTCTACAGTACTGTACTACATGTCCTGTACTGCTCTTTATATGATGAGCGGCTCCTTTGGGCACTAGAGGAGGGCAGCTTTTTTTTTTTTTTTGTACATTGTGTATAAAGAACATGGAACAAAGAAGCTTCTATCCTTATAGTAGAAGATAATTTCCAGCAGCTCTTTCTATATGTAATTACTTGCTTTGCCTGTACTAGTTATCTGCTAAATTATCTTAATTTTCATGTTGCATTATATCGGGGGTCACATTTTGGGGCCTAAGAATCAATTATCAATTTCCTATAGAATTATGGTTTCAACATACAATGGTCACCCTGGAACCCGTTAATATTGTATGTTGAGGGATCACTGTATAATATTTAAAGAATTTTGCTTATTCCTAAAATTGTTCTGGAGGATCAGCAGCTAAACTTTATCTCTAAGAATATGGTCACATGGCATATTTTTCTTCTGTCCGGAAAAATCTACCTCAAAATAAAAACAGGTGAACCATATGCAGATGTTTACAGCCCCATAGACTTCAATGGAAAAAGTATGCATGGAATTGAGGAAGACGGGACATGCTCAATCTGTAAGAAATCTGCATATGGAAAATCCACATGAAAAAAAAAGAGAGTGACATGGATTCCCAGTAAAATCACTGGTATGAAGATTGCACACATATTTGTGCATGAAAAAACAAACAGCGTTCAATTTTCTATTGAGGTTTATAAGGATGATTAAGATTTCGACGGTTTTCAAATCCCTCCAAAAATGTCAAAATCCAACTGAAGACCCATGCCACATGGATATAGCCTAAGAATACCTTAAGGTTTCTGTATTCTGGGGTGTTGCGGCAATGATTGATAATAGGGGCTGTACATCTGTTACATTCCTGATATACTTTTTATAAAAAGACACTTTTTTCAATCAGATATTTTTTACTGAAAATGCAGAAAATCCATAATAAAACATCTGTTATACATAAATCAGCGTCCAATCATTATTTTTGAACAGATTTAGAATCTCAAATTTTTTTGTTATAAGAGACAAAAGTAACAACAATAATATAAGAATCACATATGATAGAATATATTCTTCTAAATATCCTACATAACTTACAAAACAGAACCCTTACAACAACCTTAAAAAGCCACTTACCTAGTTACTCCCCCCAGGATCACAGCTCCGGCTACCATACCGCTGCATGCAAGAAGCCAACGGCCCATGATACGTTCGGCAGCAGAGTTCGGTACAGACCCCACTGCAGCTCTTGATGGGGCGGCCATCTCTGACACCACACTGCTTTTCCATCTTCTCTGGACTGTGGGCTTCCACTGAGTGCTAGAGGTCTAATGCAATACAGAGGTATAACTCAATAAGCCACTTTAACCCTGTGACACAATGGGACTTGCTATGCCTATTTATAGAAGTTTATTTTAAAGGCAGTGATATAAAGCACGAGTTGTATTCTGTATGTGGGGCCCACAGAATAATGTATTTGCTTGGGCCCACTGTACCCCAATCTGACACCTTTACAAAGATTTAACTTCAGACCTAAAAGTAATACTAGAACTCCTTTGAACTAAGCCCAATTCACATTTTGTTTTTTTGTCTGGATACCAAAAAAATGCATTCCGACTGATACTGCGGCAGGGTCACGATGGCCCATAGACTTCAATAGGGTAAACATAGTGCTAATTGAACTACATTTGCTCTACTTTGCCAACGTACATGTTTTTTTGCATAGGACACAAAAGCAGTCTAAAAGATAGTAGGACAAATGTAGTTCAATTGGGACTATGTTTACCAAATAGAAGTCTATGGGCACATTGCAAATACCCCTTCTCCCCCATCCGTGGTATTAGACAGGATACATTTTTGCGGTATCTTGACTGATACCACAAACAGGAACCAAAAACCAGATGTGAATGGGGCCTTTATCTGTGTGTGAAGAAGAATGTTAAAGGGTTTTCTCATGAAGAAAATCCCTTCTGAAAGGGGTTTTGCCACCATAGACTGATGGCATACCACTATGAGCTACTGTGCAGACTGGAGAGCCGGTCGCGCTTGTGTATGGCTCTCCATTTTGTTCTATGGACGTTGCGAGCAGAGACGAAAACACCTCTTGCTGTACTGGGAACTCCCATAGAACAGAATGGAGAGTCTTGCCTAATGCCTCTGTGAAGCCCAACAATGCCATATTCAATCTACTCACTTTAGGAATAATTCAATAGAGCATTTACCTTGCTTCCTGCTGAGTGAATGAAGCGCACAGCTTGCACTCTACAGTGTGTCAGGCTGGAGCGAAGACTCAAAAGAAGCATCCTGGTTCCCTCCGATTACACCAGATCAGCTATTACAATTGCACACGCTGTCCTTTCACCTATGAAATAAACAAATCAGGTTTTCAGTCCTGCTATCTGCTGCATTATACCCTAGAACAGGCAAACTCACCAAGCTACCAAGCTGATGGTCTTGTATTAGGGCGAATTAATGTAGCCAAAAAAAAAAAAAGGGTTGCCACTTTGAGTGGAAAATGTGTGGCCACACCTGCTATAGATCTGCATGGTGTCAGTGCATATCCCTGTAGCTCTTACAGACGGCCACCACTATAATGCTGATTATTACTACTGATGTGTCCAATCAAATGCCATATAGAAAGAAAAAAGGATCCAGAGGACACATCAAATTAACAGCCAAATAAAAGCACCCTATACTCCTCCTTCCCTGGTCCTCGATTTCCAACCTGGGTCTCTCTCCATCCGGAAGTAGAAGACCAGAGAGAATCCGCGCTGGAACAGAGGAGTGGAGGAAGGTGAGTATATCGTGTTTTATGTCTTTTTATTTTAAACCTCAAACTTAATATTTGTTTTTTAAAGGAACCAGACAATTCCTTTAATCAAGAGACATATATATACCAAATGACAGTAAACACTTTCTAAATGCAGCATTATGAAAGCAAAAAACACATGCAGTGTAAGGGTATGTCCACACAGCACGGGGTTTCAGATTTTAAAACCGACTGTCAACCATCCCCATAGACGCCAATAGAAAATCCGAGCTCGAGTGAACACAGCTTGAATTTAAGGTTGGATTTCAGATCCAAAAACCATCTAAGGAAACTTGGAACATGGACATTCTTCTATCCAAGTTTTAGGGCGGAAAATATACTGTTCAATGTTTATGGGGATAGCCGAAACCGCGTACTGGTCGGATTCTTTAATCAGAATCCAACCGGTATTTTATCTATGCCGTGTGGCCGTACATTATTACACTTAAAGTACAACCACAATGTGTGGCTTCACCCTAAGGCTATGTCTCCACTGCAATGAAAAACAATCGTATTTTCGTTCAGGCAGCCCATAGAAATTAATAGGAAAAAACGACCTGTTGTCTACATGGGTCGTTTTTTTCTCCGCTCATTTTCTGGCACCGGCGTATTATACAACATGCTGTATAATACGCCGGCGCTTTGAGTTTTTTGTATGTTGTATGGGCTGATGGCAAAAAAACAAGAACCGATCATGGTTTTTGCGCAAAATGTGACAGAAACCATGATCGTGCATCGAAATGAAAATGGTCGTCTTTTGGCCATTTTTGGCTTGATGCAGTGTAGCTAGCTTAAAGGTTCAAGATAACAAGGCCCACTGGCAGTACACGTGGCCCCTAAGGCGGTCATCTGTGGTCTATGGTGCACCAGAGCTCCCAAGACATCCTCAGCAGGCTGACGGAGGAGCACGGTGGTCCTGGACATTTAATCACTTAGATGCCACAGTCATTAGCAACCCTGGCTAACAAGGTAGGTGACAAAGAGAGTGGGCTCCCTCTGTCCTCAATCGGCACCCTGCTGTGCAATGATGTGGTGCCAATGGCTGCCATAACAACCAGATGTCTAACAAAAGTTCTCTGATCCGTCTGCAACATAGTCAAGTCAGGCTGTGCCCGGAAGCAGGGTATGACCGTTGTCGTAACTGTAGTACAGGCATGTACTGCAATGTATTAGATCATTGATCAAGTGATCACTCATTTCAAAAAACAAACCAAAAAAAAAAACAACAAATAGTAAAAAATAAAGTATATAAAAAAACCCACACTACTTTTTCCACATTATAAATGCTTATGGTACAAAATATAACCACGTGTGTAATGACATGGGCAATAATATTGTATAGTATCAAGTGTAAAAGGAATTCAACCCATTTTCTTCAAACTTTCCTCTAAGTGGCTCAGTTGCCCGTGAAATCTCTGCAACCACAAAATTTACTCAGGTCACTGACAATATACGACCCGCTCACTACACTACTCACTACTACTACGAGGGGCAATCCCCCCGAAACAGCTGTCTGTAGATGAACTTCACGGGCTCGGTCCCAATCCTTTTCACACTGCAAGACTTATGTAATGTCTACACGGCAAATGTTAAAATAACGTCCAACATCCGACGACCTTTTAACATCACTGAACCGCGGATTTGCGCAAAAAAATGTGGTGGGTTTTCAGATTCCCGGTAGGCCCAGTACATTGACTATACGGGAATCTGCCAGAAGATAGAGCCGGTGGTATAGAAATCCGACAGTAGGAAATCCCTGCTGTGTAGAGTACAGCACAAATTTTCTGTTGCAGTCAATCGGGCACTGGTTACAGTCGGATTTTCGGCGGATTCTAAATACAGAGTCTGCTGAAAAATCTGCCCAAAATCAGTGCTGTGTTAGGTCTGTGTTAGTCTTAGGCTAGATCCACACAGCATATGTCAAAATGCTGCCCAAAATACGACAGCATTTTGAAACTGCTGGACTGCGGTTTATGGCGCAGATTTGCGCAAAACCGTTGTTCAGATTTGTCGGCAGCCCCTTACATTCAATGTATGGGGCCAACAGCAAATCTAAGCGGAATATACAATGTGTTGCATATGGAATATACAATGTTTTGCATATGGAATATACAATGTGTTGCATATCCCACTGGATTTTAAACCCGACGGTAAAAGAACCCGTGCTGTATAGACTACAGCACGTATTTTTCATTGTCGTCTAGGCAACACAGGGTACCGTCTGATTAAAAATACTGTGCTGTGTAGACATAGCCTTAGTGAGTCACATGTGAATTGAGGATCGCTACTTCCAATAGATGGCGCTGGCGAGCCTTTGTTCACCACCTCTCACTATAAACAGAAAAGACAAACAGAGGTCACCAAAGTATATCCGCAATGTTATATATGCATAGGTCAGGTTACCACGTGCACAGGTACAGCAATTAAAGGGAATCTGTCGCCAATTCATTTTTTTACTTATTAAATGAAGACCCTGATCCATATTCTTTTTTTCTTGGCCATTTTTAATTTCTGATTGTAGATTTCTCAATTCAATCGTCTATATATGATTGTGGGGACAGTATTTTTGCCTGCACTGCTTTAACCCCTTAACTCACAGGCCTGAAAAGTAGTTAATGACCAGAACTTTTTTTAGTTTTTGCCTCTTTGCGTTTCGACAGTTGTAACTTTTTTTTATTTTTTCAATGACGCAGTTGGATGAGGCCTCGTTTTTTTCGAGACAATTTTGTACTTTATGGGGGAATATTTTTAAGTTCACTTATAAATAATTGCAGAAACTTTTTTTTCTTCAAATTTAAAATTTAATAATTGAAAAACCCATTTCTTCAGGCTTTCCTATAACCTTTTAATAACTTGTTTAAATAATTCCTCCAAGCATGTTCCCCTCACCTCCGTCTCTTTCCCCTCCTTAGATGTAGCCCTCGGGTAGGGTCCTCTCTCCCTTGTCGTGCCAATTGTCATTACCCTTACACTTACTCGTTTGACTTATGTAATGAGTAACCCCCTGAATTACAGCGCCCTGGAATCAATGGCGTTTTTAAAATAACTATAATAATAATAATAATTAATTCTACAGGCTATTACGGTCGTGGGATACCTAAATGTATAATTTTTGTGTTTAATTATGCACAATTTTTTTTTTAATATTTATTTATTATTTTTTACACTTTTTATGTTTTTTTTTTACTTTTTAAAAAAAAAAAATCCCATTTAAAGGGGGAACTGTTTAACGTTTTTTTTTTTATTTTTACACTAGTAAATGATTAGCATAAATTCATTATTGCCAATACTTATAATCTGTGTCCCCTCTGACACAGGCAGTGATTAGGACAGCACACAGTGTTCCTAGTCACTGGCTTAGTAACAAACCGTCTGGGGCCATCTAGGTCCCCAAGCTGACTGTGCAGCCGTTCCCCGGGCTCTGTCGGGTCACCAGGGGTTCCGATCACCCGACAGAGAGGGAACCCTTGATTGCGCTTTCGGAACGCACCGCCGCAATCAAAGGGTTTAAAGCATCGGGGTTGGTGGAGGTTTCCTCCGCTCCCCCATGCTCGCAGGAGATGCTCTTGGAATCGGGGCTGTGTAGTACAGCCCCGATCCCAGCGCAGCTTCGGCGCCAGGCACCGCAAACCCGAAGTCTACAGCGACGGCAAAAGATGTAGCTGCAGACAAACGACCCGCACCAGCCGACGCCAAAAGTTAATGGGTGGTCGCTAAGGGGTTAACAGCAGTCAGAGAGATACTTTACAGAATTTTCATGCACATAGGAGACTTAAGACTGACTCCGTCCCATTGACTTCTATTGGAGAGTTTTCTAGGCTTAATATGTGACCTGGGAAGAAGTAAGTGTGCAGGGAGAGGGAGAGAGTGAACTGTGATTATCTCCTATTGCGACTGGTGGATCCTGTGTTATCTGAACACATTGGTGTCTCCTTTCAGTTTGACCCTGCTTTTACTGATGAGTTAACTACTGAAAATCTCTCTCTACAGAACAGGAAGTGTCAGACGATTATTAGGCCTAGTGGCCAAAGAGAAAACTACAGGACTTAAGAATTATTAATATTATAGGAAAGTGCTGAAGCACCAGAACAATAATAAGGGGACAAAGTACAACGGTTTAAATACACAAAAAGTATCCTAAGGAAGGAATTAGCAGCCGAGCAGTCCCTGTAAACTGGGGAACCAATTCCCCCCTATCAGTGCAACCAAGTAGCCTCCTCACGGCTAGGTCTTGCAGCCCTAGGGCTTTTTAATCGTTTTTGTGGTGTATTTTGTCTCGATAAGATTGATAGTTATGTTTGTTTCTTGCTATATTGTGTAAATAGCTGGACCTGCACAGATCTACCTAGTTTAATAAAGTGCTATGTATATAGCACTTTATTATATATATTCACATCTAGTACTTATATAAGATATTATACACATAGCACTTTATAATTAATATATACATACACACACATATATATATATATATATAAATAAGTAATCTAGTATTATAGTATATATATATAGTGTCACATCTAGTACTTATATAAGATATTATACGCATAGAGCACTTATACATATAGTACATTCATATAGTCACATCTAGTACTTATATAACATACTATATAAACATAGCAATTTATACTAGTCACTCCTAGTACTTATATAACATACTATATACATATAACACTTTATACTATACACATAGTATATTCATATAGTCACATCTAGTACTTATATAACATACTATATATAGTCACATCTGGTACTTATATAAGTTACTATATACATATAGTCACATCTGGTACTTATATAAGATACTATATACATATAGTCACATCTGGTACTTATATAAGATACTATATACATAGTCACATCTAGTACTTATACAAGATACTATATACATATAGTCACATCTAGTACTTATATAAGATACTATATACATATAGTCACATCTAGTACTTATATAAGATACTATATACATATAGTCACATCTAATACTTATATAAGATACTATATACATATAGTCACATCTGGTACTTATATAACATACTATATACATAGTCACATCTAGTACTTATATAACATACTATATACATATAGTCACATCTAGTACTTATATAACATACTATATACATATAGTCACATCTAGTACTTATGTAAGATATTATACATAGAGCACATTATACTATGTGCGCTTAAGCCCCATTTTCAACAACCCGGGATCGCAGTATACAGTAACAGAGCAATAACAACCTCTATTACTCAATTAGGTAGAACATGTGGGGAAATAATAAACACTCACCATCAGGAAGATCATGCTAGCTATGACCGGTGTCCGCAAGCATCAACTGAGCATGCTCCAAACCACCTGACCCAGAAGAACCACTCAGAATCAAAATAGAAAAAGTACACGCCCCCATTGTACGCATCACTCATACTATGTCCAATCAGCACGCCTGCGCCTTACAAGGAGTGATACACGAACTCCATGTTGGTTACTGGCGAGATGAAAACAATCCATTGACAGCTGCAGGTAAATAAAGCTAAGTATGGGCAGCCAAATGAAGACCAGGTTATCATCAAGCAGTACTGACAGAGGCTCCATCACATCTAAGGGCAAAGAAGAGGGCATCACGGGTATGGGTGAGATAGATATATTTATACAGATATATATAGCTATAGATAGATAGGTGCGGAATCATCATCCTGCATCAGCAAGTAGATGCTCAACAGAAGGTGTCACTAATGTGTGACCACATACCACCATACCGCCCAACGCCTCTAACTACACCAAAACACATACTGTACATGGCAACTTTTTAGACAGCTAAAAAGAGACACATTTTCAGGATTTCATTGTATCCAATGAAATATTAAGTAATATACAGCCAGGAAGCAATCGGATACTTTTTAAAGCAAGATAATAAGCTTATTGATGCAAATCTATTTCCCAAATATATAGAGCTGAGAGGGACAAGGGCTAAAAATAGGGACACTTTCTGATTTTGGGGGGAGTGCGGGAGGCAGGGCGCACTCCAACCGTACGAAGCTACACATTTATAGCTTTAGTACTGCAAATCCAGGCGCATTACTGCTGGAACAGGGAGAGCACCAGAGCCTGAAGTGTCACTTGGTAGCTAAAAACCTGATTTATGACTCACAGTAGAACAGGTTCATAGATTCAGGAGCATTCTACTATTGTGCGCAAAAAAAAATGGCACATGGGCGCAAAAAATTGTACATCTCACCTTAAAGGAGTTGTCTCATTACAAGCTTTCAGCCTGTCAGTGTCCCTGGTAATTGAACTGAGGGGGTGCTTCTTGGTCTGTCTGTTCTGCCCCCCTCTCCCCCCCCCCCATCAGCACACAGGCAGCTACGTAAACTTCTATACAGGGGAGGGGGTTTGCTCTCAGATTTCACCCTGTGTGTGCCTGCCTAGGTCTGTTGCAGGAGAGGGCTGATCTAGGATTTGTAAGAGGAATATGAAGCTGTGTGCTAATAGAGCAATGGGGATGCATGTGTTCCTATATCCCCTGCTTAGCTTACAAGCCCTCCACATCTCCAGCAACAACAAGGGAAGTGTTTTCTATACTCAGGATGTTCCCACTAATACAGGAGAACAAAAGTATTCACATGCTGATCTCTATAGTATTAGTATAAATCACAGTTCCAAAGCATATCAAAATTATAGTAACAAGACAGGTCACTGCTGTCACATCTATCTGTGTAGAGAGCAGGGGGAAGCAGGGACACACAGGGTTTTAATCCAAGCAGCAATGGACACCCGACGCCAGAGTCCCCCTCCCCCTCCCCCCTCCACTACAGAAGCATTCTGTGCGGGAGGGCTCTCTGCTCCGAACCTGTCCTTCAAAGGTGATGGGGTCATTCAGACCTGACAGCCCGTAAGATAAGGATCAACAGGTCAGCTACTATAAAAGATTTGAGAAGCTGATGTAGTAATACTTAAAGGGCTAGCTCAAAATCATAGGACATTTGTAATGAACATATATTGCAAAGCTGCTTGTTTTTTTATTGTGTTTAAATTTAAAAACAATCATTGTAGCGAGGGCAACCCCTTTAAGTCTTTATATGTGATCCCCATAGGTAGAGGTGGTGTCAGTGGTATGCATACCTTCCAAGTGTCCCTATTTTAGAGGGACAGTCTCTATTTTTAACCCTTGTCCCTCTTATCTCTATAAATGTCCCTCTTTTTCATTTGGGAAATTGATTTGTGTCAGTAAACTGACTATCTGATTGCTTCCTAGCTGTATACTACATAACAACTTACTTAATATTTCATCATTGGATACAACGCAATCCTGAAAATGTCTCCCTTTTTGGTTATCTAAAAAGTTGGCATGTTTGCGTTTGGGCGTGATTAGAGGCGTGTCTTGGTGTGATGTCATGTGTTTGGGTGTGATTAGAGGCGTGGCCTGATGTATTCCTCTTTGCAATCCCTAAAAGTTGGGAGGTATGATGTATCTCACCTATAGCTGTGTTGCCTTCTTATTTGAGATGGAGGTGATGGAATCTCTGTCAGTACTCATTTGGCTGCCCATACTTAGGTTTATTTACCTATAGCTGTCAATGGATTGTTTTCATCTAGCCAGGAACAAACATGGAGGTAGTGTATCAATCCTTATAAGGCGCAGGCGTGCTGATTGGACATAGTATGAGTGATGCATACAATGGGGGCGTGTACTTTTTCTATTTTGATTCTGAGTGGTTCTTCTGGGTCAGGTGGTTAGGAGCATGCTCAGTCGATGCTTGTGGCCACCGGTCATAGCTAGCATGATATTCCTGATGGTGAGTGTTGATTATTTCCACATGTTCTGCCTAATTGAGTAATTAAAGGTGTTTCTGGCCCCGTTACTGTAATCAGCAGTTTGGATGAACACTTTGTTTGTTGGATTTATGATGTCAGTCTATCTTGCACTATTTATACAGTATGCAATCTGTTACATCTATGATAAATACACTGCGATAGCTGATTGAGCACTGAATTGCTCTATGGATTTATATGTGATACTACACAGACACACTGAGCTTGAAAATGGCCCCATGGATGGGCTGAAGCGTAGCTTCCTGTATGGACATGGGGGAAGAAATGTAACCTTTTTTGAAGCGATGCTTCTTCCTCTGTTTTATATAGAATACTGTATACATATAGCATGGTACACTATACACTTATAGAAGATACATTATTATTATTTATTATTAACATTTATTTTAAAGCGCCATTGATTCCATGGCGCTGTACATTTGAGGGGGGTCACATACATGATATGTCAAGTGAGTACAATACTGACAATGAATGATGTATAACTGGTACAGATGGAGAGAGGACCGTGCCCGCGAAGGCTTACAATCTACAAGGAGGAGGGAAGAGACAGGAGGAGAGGGGCAGACATGTTTGTGGGTAAATTTCAGTGGCAGCAGGGTTATTGTAGGTTATAGGCAATCTGAAGAGATGAGGTTTTCCAGGTTGCTTTTGAAGCTGGTGAGAGTGGCAGAGAGTTGATGTGTTGGGGCAGTGCATTCAAAAGTGGGGGAAGCGAGGAGAAGTCTTGAGAGGTTATGTGAGGAGCTGATAAGGGGGAGCAAGGAGAAGATCCTGTGAGGGGGCGGAGATTGGTGAGGGGAGATATCTGGAGATTTGGGCAGAGAAATTTTGGAGGGGAGAGGTCAAAGGAGAGCCTTGTAGGTCATGGTTAGCAACTTGAAATGAATTCGCTGAGCTATTGGTAGCCAGTGAAGGGATTGACAGAGGGGAGAGGCAGAGGAGTAGCGAGGAGAGAGGTGGATAATACATATATTACTTTATACTATAGACTAGATACATATAGCTCTGTACACTTATAGTACTTTAAGATACTTGTATTACTTTATACTATTGACTGTATACATATAGCACTATACACTTATAGAAGATACATATATTACTTTATACTATTGACTGTATACATATAGCACTATACACTTATAGAAGATACATATATTACTTTATACTATTGACTGTATACATATAGCACTATACACTTATAGTACTTCTATACGATGCTTGTATTACTTTATACTATATATATATTTATATATATATATATATATGTGGTAATAGCACTTTAACCCCTATACACTTACAGTACATATAGAGGATACTATATTCATACAGGCAGTCCCCAACTTATATCTGTCCCCTCGTTACAAACGGAGACTTACTGGGAATGCTGGCACTTGTATTTTTAGCATTGGCCCCCGGCAGCACATTTAGGTGGGAAAAATTTCCCTTAAAAAGGGGCCCCAGTTTGCAAAACAAATGTTAAAAAACCCCTTCCCTGCACTATCCCAAAACTAAAAAAAAAAATTTTGAAAAAAGGGCCTTTGGGGGTGGAGTTCCATTTAATAATCTACCTGTTTCCGGGCCCCAATTACAAATTCAACTTTTAAAAACAAAAACCCTAACAGTCCCTATCCCCCTTTGTAAACCCAGGGGTGCCTGGGATTTCACTTATTTTCTATTTGACTAGATACATAAAAGCCTTTTACACTTTATAGTACTTTTAAGATACTTTTATTATTTTTTTACCCAAATTGACTGTTTACTATTTTTAAACAAATTTTTAAATTATGGTTTCCCTTTTAAAAAGATTCTTTTATAACAGGGACTTTTCCCCTTTTGTCAATTTTTAAAAGTCATTAGAAAAAAAAATGATCACAAATGATAGAAGAAGAAAAGCAGGGCCCGAGCAAACCCGATTTCAGCCCCAAAATTTTTCAGTTTCCCCTTTTGGGGAAAAAACCCGCATGGGGGTTTTCTAAAAGGGGGGACTGGGATTTTCCCTTCCCGCGCTAGTTTGTGAAGTTCCCAATATGAAGTGTGGTGTGGGCCCTATATGGAGTAATTTTGAGTTTGTCCCCCTTTAAACCACCTATGGGCAGGTGGGCCAATTTCCCCCAGATTTTTATAGTAAAGGGTTTAGGACATTTTTACATATCACGGTGCTCAGTAGAAGCCGTAAATTTCAGGGGCTTTTTTAGAAAGCTTCCCCTCCCTCCTTTAGATGTGGACAGTAGCTGGTAAGGACCAAAATGTCACTTATGGGCGCAGCCATGTTGAATGCAACATCACACATTAAAACATTTTTCAAAACAAAGGGGGAAAAGTTTTTGGGAAAAAAGCAAAACACTTTTTCTTGTTTATTACAAAATTTAAATCTGGGAAGGGGTGAAAAAAATTTAGGCGATGCTTTTTGGGCGAGTATTTTTTGATGGTGGTTGAGAGTACTGTCCCCCCCTATTAAGATTATGGGCTAAAATAAGAGCTTTGTACCTAAAACCAAAACTTACCATCAAAAATTTTCTCAGCCTCTGAAAGGTATTTACCCTGGGTTTCCCTTTATTTTTCCCACTACTTTCTTTGGTTTAAAAAGGGGACAAAATTATACTAAAATGGTTTTGGGCTGGGGGGGAGGGGTCGTAACACTAGTGACGAAGTTCTGTTATATACTATATTATGGGACTGTTGTCACACGATGTCCTAAAAACCCCAAAAAGGGAGCCTCAAATAAAATATTTTAAAACCCGTGGATAATTTTTTAAACCCAAAACCGGGGCCCCGCTGTCAGACCCTTTTAAACCCAAAAGAAGGGAATTTTCTAGCGGGGAAAAAAGTTCATGGGGAAAAGCCCCTCAGAGCAGGGTTTGGTTGGGGTTTTTTTGGGGGCCAATCAGAAAATTTAGAGGGGGGAAAAGGGGGCTAGAAAAGAAGAGTAGCCCAAACCGGGGCAAGGGGGGGTTGCTGTCCCGGGAGGGGGTGGGGGTGGAAAAATTAGGGAGGTTAAAAAATGCGGTGTGTGTGGGGAATACATGTGTGACCCATTTTTGGATGAAAGGGTTTTGGGGGACCCCCGTAAAAATACCTAAAAAGTTTATGGCCCCTGTTCTGCTTATTTTGACAGGGCCTGGTTCTAATGCGCCCAGTTAGGGAAACCCGTAAACACCCCCCCTGAATTTTAAAAAAAAACCCAAGGGGAAAAAAGGAAAAGAGGGGAAGAGGGGAAACAGTTGGGAGTGAGACAACCCCTTTAAGGAATTCTGATTTGTAACTCTTCTCAGTGCTTGTTGTATACTGAGAGAATTCATCCTGCCTATTCCAAATTTTTCTGTTGGGGTTTTAACCCAGGGGAGATGGTGAAACAAGGGTTCCTGATGGAAGTTTGTGTAGGGTTCTGTGGGAAATTCGGGAGTTAAACCCGGGGAGGGGAGGGGATGGTCCGTTATTTGGTTTTTACGGGAATTGGTTTTTTGTTATTTAGCTTATTTGGTTTTGGGTTTGGGTTTTTATAACACACATTTGATTTTGGCCCTGTTTTTTTTTCCCCCCTAAGGGGCTGCGAATTTTGAACTGTGGCCATTTTGCTGGAAGGAGGCATCACCCCTACTATAGGTGAGTGCTGCCCATTTTTGAATTTTACCCAAAGAGGTTTGGGACCTTTACTTTAAACCCAAAAGCTGGTTTCCACCAATGGAAAGTTTTTACCCCGGGCAAATGCACAGTTTCCTCTTGGGTTTTGCAAAGGGAAAGGGTTTTTCAGTTTCAACTTCAGCAATAATTTTAAAGGTTAAATTAAAAAACTAACAAAACCCCCGATAATTAGTATTGATGGAATGTAAACAAACCTGCAAAAACAGAAAAAAAACCCTCGGGTTTATACTTAAGAGTGGTGCCGGGAAAAAAAAGCAAAAACTGCAAACATTGGGGTAAGTTTCATTTTTGACCCAATTAGGGTTTTTTTTTTC
>JAODAL010040222.1:0-37114 GCA_025379985.1 Phyllomedusa bahiana
CTAATTTTTACCTTTTTACTTTGAATGGTCAAACATGGAATAACTGTCAGTGGGCGGAGCTAGTCTTTGGTGGGTGGAGCTAACACCTCCTCATGAATAAGGTTTGAGGGGTAAATGCTCTAAAACTACAGCATCTTACAGAATAAGGGGCACACTGCTGGAAACAGCAGGTCTGACACTAGCTTGTGCTGCCCACAGCAAGGGGGGCACAACCTATGTGACAGGTTCCCCTTAAGAGTTATTTTCCTTAAAGGTTTTTATACACTACACTGATTAATCTTACCTCAGTCCTGTTTTCTTGGTTTCACTTTGAATTCAGGGGCGTGTTTACTGGCTTCTACTAGGCTGCAATAGAAGTCAGGTCTGTAGCTGTAGCAATCAGTGCTGGCAGCCTATCAGGATAGATCAAACAGGTCTGTAGCTATAGTGACCATACAAGAGGGGATATCTCAGAGTAGGTTGGATACTGTTAAGGGACATATATTGCATAGTGACTTGTTTTTGCAAGATCTTTAACATAAAAGGCAATCCTTGTAGTGAGACAACCCCTTTAAGGCAGGATGTATGAAGGTTTTCCCTGCAGAAATCCTTTGGAGGTTGATGGAAGCTGCAGTAATCAGGAAATTAGGTGCTGCGGTGTGGCCTGGGATTTAACCGTTGCATGGTCTGAAGGTAGAGAAGATTGTTGTGGGCAGTGAAGACATTCAACGGGAGACGCGCACCTTCCAGAAGATGATACCACTCTTCTAAAGCCAACTTAATGATCAGTAATTCTCGAACCCCAATGGTATAATCCTTCTCTGTAGAGAAGAAGGTTTTTGAGAAAAGGAGTCTACTGTGTGGTTATTGCTCCTGCTATTACAGATGATGATCCACCTTTAAATAGGAAGGTTTTTCTGGATCCGGGAGAGTAATAGCTGGTGCTGTGGCAAACGCGGCCTTAAATTGGTGTTCCAGGATCTAACAATGCTCGTTGGTTTAACAGGGTATGAGTAAGAATAGAAAATAAAACTAATACTTGCCTTTCAGTCTCGGTTGCCGGTATGTTCATCCTGGAAGTAGCCAGTTAACGTTCATCGTTCACTTGACAGGTGCAGCCAATCACAGGCCACAACGTCACATGCTTGGTAAGTATGAGTTTTATCTTCTATTCTTACTCATGCCCCCGATGGACCAATGAGCATTGTTAGGTCCCAGAATACCTCTTTAAGGCAGGAAAAGGCTTCTTCCATTTCCGGCAGCCAGAGTTTAGGATTAGAGTCCCTTTAAGTTAAAGCCAGGGAGTTATCAGGGTAGAGAAGTGGTGAATAAGTTGACAATAGTAATTTGTAAGCCCCAGGAAGTGCTGGATCACCCAAAGTATAGGTTGCAGCCATTGAAGGACAGCAGACAATTTCGCTGGATCTATTTGTAGACCTCTATCCGAAATTATGTACTCAAGGAACGATAGATTGGTCTGTTCAAATACACATTTCTCGAGTTTAGCGTAGAAGTGGTTGGCCCACATGGCCAAAATGAGACTTAAGATAAGGAGAAAAGAATGCGATGTCGTCAATATATACTTCGTCACACCACCAGATACTTGAAATGTCCATCACGGGTGTTGAAGGCGGTCTTCCATTTGTCAACTTTACGGATATGAATCACATTATAGACTCCTCACAAGTTGAGCTCCACTTAGTCGGTCAAAGAGCTTGGAGATGAGGGGTAATGGATACTGGTTCTTCACGGTGATCCTTTTTTAGCCCTGATAATGAATGCAAGGGCAGAGAGATCCTTTCTTTTTTTCTGCGAAGAAAAACCCAGCACGAGAAGATGACTTGCGGATAAGACCCTTTTGCAAATTTTCGCTGATATAGGCCAACATGGCTTTGGACAAAGGGTACACTCTACCTCAAGGAGGCATGATGCCATTCATAAGATCTGTTGGGCAGTTATAGGCCCGACGAGGTGGTAGAGTCTCTGCTTGTTTCTCACTGAAGACACCCGCAAATTCTAGATACAGAGTCAGTAGACATGAAAACAGGATTCCTGATGGAGAAGCGGGTTGTCCAAGGCGAAGAGATGCGAGACGCCAGGAATGGTACTTGTCCTCTGTGAGTGACTTCTCCAGTTTTCCAGTCCAGTACAGGAGCCTAGAGCCATAGCCATGGGAGATCCAGGAGAACCGCAGAAGGAGAATGCAGGATCACGAGGAATGAGATCTTTTCCCTGTGGAACGCTCCAGCCTGCAGCAACAGAGATTCAGTACAATAATGATACTGAATAGTGCCCTTTAGGAGTACTCCATTAATGGAAGAGATAAGAAGCTTGGCAAGTGGAATCACAGGGAGATGAAATCTGGAGATCAAGGAAGAATGAATGAGATTTCCGGCGGAACCAGACTTTGCTGCAGGAGACTCCCAGGTTGTTGGCTGAGACGTGGTTGGTGGGCATTCTGATGGGTCAGGGCAGGCGTCAAGAAAAGCCTGGTCGGGCAGACAGAGAATACTTGAGGTCACAGACAGGGGTCAAAATCCAGATAGCATAAATGTTGACAAGATATTGGCAGGAAGTGCAGGGGGAGGTGTCTCAATAAAGGGTCCAGGGGCGGTGATTGATGATCACCGGAGTGCTGGCCCTTTAAAATTTTGAAAGTCGTCACGTGGACTGGCGCGCAGCAGGGAACTGGAGCAGAGCGGGAAGAGGTGAGTGACGACCAGCGCGAGGGACAGAGACAAAAGCGCAGAGACTATGGAGCACATACTGTTGAGCTGCTAGATTTGAACACCATTGTATTACATAGTTTTGCCATTCAATTAAATGACCCCATGTAAACATGCCTTTCCCCTATATTGGCTGCTGCAGGGGAAATGTAGATACAGCTTCTTGAAATGCAAGACTGAACTGTTACCAGTTCTATCACAGCACAGTACCATTACTGGATGTTGCCTGGCCATCCAGCAGCAGGCTAGCAAGTGGACCATGCCTCCTGTAGGCGCTGCATACCTACTACAAAAGCCACTGTATAGCCAAATGGATAAAGAGACCCTTTTTTTTTAGTCATGTGCTACTTAAAACACCAGGTCTAAATGGGTAGAGTGCTAGAATAAAGGCAATAGAAAAATGGGACTGTGTTTGCTTCTGCGAAATCTGTACAGGTGTCAGGGCCTATCCAGCTGGTCACTCTACTGTCCAGAAAATGTACCATGTGGCTGCAAGAAGCTCCAATATCATCTGGTCCTAAAACCACCAAAAAGTGAAAAATCTGTATTACCACTGAACCAAAAGTTAGTGTATTAGGATGAAAGGTTCTACAGCGTGTGAGATAACTGCCATAGAAATATTAAAAAAACACTTTGGGCATTGATGAAAAAGTAAAGATTATGCATGATAACTGCGAGTTAAGAAAAGTATTGTCATTTTTTTCTTCCTGATTTTGAAAATGTGGATCTCTTAACAGCTTTATTTGCTTTTCACCACCTTGTACAATATTTTTTTTTCTGTTAGAACATAAGCAGATTATAGAGTGTGTAGATGTAATCCCACTGCAAGTGATCTATTTTCCTGCAGTGCCTCCAGAGGCAAAATGGGACACTTCATGGTTCCTATTGAAATCAACTAGTTGCTTGTGTAATTGAAGGGCCTAGGTCCTACAGAACAAGAGACTTTTTTTGCATCTATTACATGATGTTTTGAATTGGGGACCCCCCCCCTCCAATAATTGAGAATTCTAGAATAGTAAGTTGGGTTTCTTCATGATACAACTCCTTTGATTACAATATAATTTAATGAAATTAAAAAGTGAAACGTTACAGTGTAAACTCTGTACAAAGGGGTTGTCTGCTTCAGTTGAATAAAATATTTTTAGCCTATTGATGCCTGATAATAAAATAAAAAGCTTATACTCTTCTTTGATCTGCATTCCGGCACCGTCGCTGTGCTCCCTCTTCGCCAGTCTTCTGTTTGCTTCCGGCTCTGTAAGGTTGCGGGGCATTGTCTGAAATGTCCATTTGGAGCAGTTACTCAACAGTGATGTCCAGCAATGCTACATGACCGCTACAACAATAGTGCTATTCTGCTTGGCTGGAGCCGGAAGTATATTGGCGGAGAGGCAGGACAGCGATTAGCGCTGGAACCCAGTTGAGAGGAAAGATTAATATATATATATATATTTTTGTATTTTATCAGGCCATCAGTATGCCAAAAAGATTTTATTAAAATAAGCTGGACAACACCTTTAAGACACCCATGAACATTAAGTGCGTCTCTGCCTGGGAGCTGTGCACATTGTTACACCGTGTTTTGAAAGGGCAGGTTTGGACTGCCCTGTAGAAGAAACCCTCGGTGGGCCCCTGGGCATGAAAGGTCTGGGGTTGCATTTAAGGGAGAAAAGCAAAAAAAAAAGACAAAAGCAAGAGGCCTGGGCAATCATGTATAGTAGCTTTAGGTTGGGCCCCAAGACTTAAAGGGGTTGTCTAGTTGCAACAGTTGGCAATGTTTTATACTGGTTGCCAAGCAGACCTTGTGAAATGGAGGGGTGTGTTTCTCCTCCCAGCAGGGAGTATCTTCTCTCTCTGTAGACACGCCCCACAGTGTGGGTGTAATGATTAATTCTGTGTGAGCTTGGGGAAGGGAGAGGTTCTCAGCTGTCATTGGAATCATTGGAAGTGAAAAGCTAAGTGTAACTCGATAGTGTATATCTAAATTTCTCGCTCTCTCTACATACTTTGCAACTAGAATGAGCATTGGACATTCATGACTCTAGGAAAGATGAGTGATTTTTTTTTCTGTGTCTCTCTCTCACAGTGATATACCTTGCAGATTATTACACCTCAGACTTCTACAGATCTG
The DNA here is from genome assembly GCA_025379985.1 of Phyllomedusa bahiana. NCBI lineage: Eukaryota > Metazoa > Chordata > Amphibia > Anura > Hylidae > Phyllomedusa > Phyllomedusa bahiana. The sequence goes on from JAODAL010040222.1 coordinate 4,834, forward strand.
CAGAACAAAACTATATGCTTTATCTGTTTGTGTTTACATGGGACTTCACATATGTCTCACAAGTTGTTTATGTGGGACCTCACATCTGTCTCACAATTTATTTATTTTTTATGTGGGACTGCATGTGAGATTTACCAGGGTCCACCGATGTAAGACTGCACATCTTATATGGGACTGCTGTGATTTATTTGTTTTACGTGGAACTGCGCATGAGATTTATGTGGGTCTGCCGATGCAAGACTGCGCATCTTATATTGGACTGCTGTATTTTCTCTTTTACATGGGACTGCGCATGACATTTAGGGGGTTTGCCGATGCAAGACTGCACATCTTACATGGGACTGATGTGCTTTTTTTTCTTTCTGTTTTACGTGGGACAAGAATGGGCATTTGACATTCAGGACTCAGGTAAAGATGGGTGATTTTTTTCTCTATCCCTCTCCCTCCCTTTCTCTCTCTCCCCCTTTCTCTCTTCTCTCCCTCTCTCCCTTCCCCTATCTCTCTCTCACTCTCGTTCCCGTACGCTGGATCTCCTGAGCCTCCGCATTCCCGTCCTCAATCTGGGCGAGACAGAACTCAGCTGACAGCCAGTAATGCTTTAGCGGGGCGTAACCCAATCGGGGTCACAGAACGTCGCCAATCACAAATAAAGCAACCCGTTCTCTTGAACCATAGCACTTAGATGCTTAGATTTTTGGTCCGTCATTTTAACCTATGATCTTCAGAGTCAGACAACTCCTTTAAAGGGGTTGTCTCCCCACAGGGTTTCAAAGAATGCATGAAAGAAATTCTCTGTCACTTCCTGGTTCATACTAATTTGCATAAGCTCCGTGCTTGTACAGCTAGGTTGTGCTTTCAGATGCTAATTAGATTAGATTAGCTTCTCAAACTACTTGAAGGACTTCTTATCTGATCCCCAAAACAAAAGCCCTAATTACAGAGCTGTTTACTTGAGATAAATCAAGCTTTTTACTGTCTGGCAGCACAGGACACTGACTGACACTGCCAACCTGTGTGATGACTCACTCTCTGTTATCTCATTGAACAAACAGCCCCAGGAGATTTGTTTACAGGTTGGTTACTGAGGGAACTGAAATAGCCACAGAGGTAATAAATTCACTTGTATCTCTTTAGGGAAAACAGAGGAACAATGCAATATATTTGGAAAATGTCTTTATTTTGTGTTCCCTACAATTTGAAAGCTATTCTTTGTAGCGAGACAACCCCTTTAACTCCACTGGTGGGCCCCAAAACCCAACTTTACTGGTAAGCCTCAGGCACCCCGGTCCAACACTGCAAACGGGTATGAAGTCATTTTTGTCTTAAGCGCACTTCTAAAGCACTAGACGCTGTGTAAGGAATCAATAATCGAGAAAATGACAGATCCTATTTAGTAAAAGCATAAAATACACAGAGATAGGAGGTACTAACTGCTGCTGCCATATACTTTACTGCCGGTTTACTAGGGAATAAACATTGCCTATGAATAAGTATATGTTTTGCCTTAGATTATTTTTTTTTATTAAGCAATTTAGCATTCAGCCGAGAGATCATTCTGTGTAATGCGGGCGATGTGTAATATTAATATGCAGAGTCGTTACTTTAGTGGGTGTTGAATAGCGATCCATTTTAAGTGCGCTCATAATAGGGGAACAGCTGTGAGATTTATACGGTGGAAGATCACTAAACAACTTGTAAACTGAATCCAGCCATGAACTTCAGGTGACAGGAAAAAGACCCCCTACTGTATGTTTAACCAAATGAAAGTGATCCGCCTGCCATCAATCTCATTTTCATAGGCCGTTTGTTACAATAATAAGCTCCTCCAGAACGCGCGCAGCTATCTGAAATTGTTCTGTGTAATCGAGCCGGTGTAAACTAACTTTGTAGAGGCTGCGGGATCGTAACTTAAGTGGGAGTATTTAACTCGGGATAGTGGACGCTAAACTTCTAAAGTTCCATAATGAGGAATAAGTAATAAGCAGATTGGGCTCATTAGTGTAATGTTCTCTTCCCCATTGTGATAGTCTAGCTAATGCTTCCAGATGAATAGGTTTTAGCACTTGACACACAAGTCACAGAAAACTTCCACTAACTGAAGATTAACAAGAAAATGTTTAAATTGTTCTCTCATTTTTTTGAATGTGTAGATTTTTTTTTGTACTTTATTATTTAACCCATAGCTTTACTCTTTGATCTCCTCTGTTTTTTTTTTCTTTTTTCTTTTTATCCTGCAGGTCTTCTAATGTTCTCTGAGCAACTAAGGCTCAGCACACATTACCTCCTCTTCACATGGGAAACTACATTCCCCAATGCGGCTCCCTTTCACTACTCGGCTGCGGCCGTGCATACATCTTCTCTTATCTGATATATTGCGACATATATGAATAAGGTCATCACGACCAAAACGTCAATAATTATTGTGGCACGAATAATAAGTTTCCAAAACGAAGCCTGGACGCTGTATATACGGATACAATAAAGAATTGAGCATTGAAAATATTTGGAGTTCTGTTGATAATTTTTCTAGATACAGGCAGTCCCCAACTTACACCGTTCTAACTTACATCTGTCCCCTTGTTACAAACGGAGACTTATGGGGAATGCTGGCACTTGTCGTTCCATGTTCCACAGCAGAGAGTAGCCGTGGAACGAAAGTTGCAGCATGCCACAGCAACAGATGAGGTGAAAATGAAATAAAATCTTCTTAACAGGGGCACAGACAGCAAAACAAATGTAAAAACTCTTCCCTTCACTATCCACAACTAAAAAACAAACCCTTTGTTCTGGAGTTACATTTAATAAATATACCTGTTCCGATTACATACAATTTCAGCCAAAGAACAAACCTACAGTCCCTATCCTGGTCGTAACCCGGGGACTGCCTGTATACATTTCCCAATAGCCCTCATCTCTGGGGCCTCAACGCCTTAGTTTTGGCTGTATGCATAGTTTATGTTCAAGGCATGCTCGGTTGTAGCTGTAAGGCCTTGTTCACACGGCTTATTTTGGGACTGATTTCAGCCTTAGGGGCCGTTCACACGGCTTATTTCGGCGCAGATTGGCGCCGTACTGTGCGCCGGATTTGCGCTGCAGTACGGCGCCAATCCGTCGCAGTAATTTCGGTAATCCACAGTTCTCATAGAACCGTGCACATTATTGGGGAGAAAGTCACTTGCACATTATCCAGGCGCAATACGCGCCGTGGATAATGCAAGTCTATGGGGCCGTCGGGCCACGCCCCTGCCCCGCCCCCGTCCCTTATTCAAGCCGGAATTGCGAGCGCAATCCGGCTCGTAATTACGGCTTGAATAAGCCGTCTGAACTCGGGCTTACTGCGCGCCGTATTTGCGCTCCAATACGGCTGAAATGAGTCTCAGGCATTACGGTAATCCACAGTTCTCATAGAGAACTATGGATTCTGTCTCCAATGCCAGCTCGGCGAATCCGCCAGGCGGGGAGAAAGTGACATGCACATTATTTATGGCGTGTACGCGCCGTGAACAATGAATGTCTATGGGGCCGACGAGCTGCCGGCCCCCCGTCCCGCTCCCGCTGCACGGCAGCCGGCGTAATTGCGGGGCGAAATCCATCCCCGCAATTATGTTGGCAATAAGCCGTGTGAACATTGCCTAAGAGCTGAGTGATGCTATAAGGAGACCGCCTAAATTGCACATACCATCTCAATGCAAAGAGAGAGAGGAAGAGAAAAATACCTTCTGTAGAAACATAGTGGATCCCACTGCATATGCTTAACCAAGCAGTAAAGAACTACTGGCAGGTAGGACCAGTAGAAAAAAGGTAGAAATGTTGTACTGTTGAGGGGTACTTTTAAACAGAGGTATTTTTTTTTTCTGATACCTCACAAATTTTTTCAAGCATAACTTCTAGAAATCTCACCATATTTGCAATTTTTTTTTCATGGGTAACACTGGGCCAGACCTTGGGTGGTGGGAATAACCATTCAAGGACAAATATTTTATTGTCACAATAGCATTTTTTTATTTTTCCTTTTTATGTTGATGTTATGTTTTTAAGAGGTTTTTTATAATACGTAGACACATCTGTTGCTTGAGAAACGGGGCAGTTCTTCCCCAGAAACGTCACACAGGTGTGTGGTACGTTCCATCTGGTGTCTGATTATCCCATTCCACCCAGGGCTCTGAGATACACGATGGACTGAATCGAACGGAATGGAAGCTGTGTTATGGACACTTGAGTACATGGCTTATAACAAAAATGCCAGAAGTTTATGAAGTGCTTTAAATTTGTATGCACAAAAGAACAGTTAGATTAAATGTTTCTGTATGATTTACCGTACCCGATCTATGTATTATAAGTGACTGCTTGAGAGAAGGGAGAGAGCTCTCTACAGGACGTTGTGGTTACTCATATATTTCTGATTGGGTGGACAGTGTTTTTAAAAAGAGGTGCTGTTGTCAGGTGAAGGATATCAGGTGCAGAGTTATCTTTTTCTTCTACTCCTATCCAATTAGTTGTCTCTGTACAAATTGGGTATCAAAACTGTTAACAGCTGAGAGCTTAGGAAATAGACGCCAAACAAGTCTGTCTGGTGCATAAATCTGCTTTATCATCAGGAAGTTACAGCTTCATATACCTTTGGTATGTGCCAAGAATCACATGATTATTCTATCATGACATGATTGGCTAATTGGCTGTTGCTAAGCCAGATTATGATTGAAACCACCAATACATAGAAATATAACAGTGTCCTTCTTTGCATCTGCGCAATATAGCAAGTGTCCTTGTACTCTTTCTGTATCATCCAAAAGAGGAATTTCTGAAGGCCTTGTTTTCTTGCTGTAAGCAGTGCTTCTGTTCCAGGCAAAGCAGTGTGGAAAATATCTGATGAACTCAATAAGAATGTAATAAAGAGCAGCTTAAACACAATATCTGGTGAGCTTGATAAAGATGTAATAATAGAACAGATTATAATGTTTTCCATTAAATCATCAACTTGACACTGTTTTAGGGTAGGTAGAATTTATTGACTACATAGGTTATTCCTTTCTGGGGAAATAAAATCTCACAGCTTTTTGCTGCATCTGCAGAGAATTGGTAAGTGTTGGCCATGTGCAGCTCACTATATGTACTTCTATGGGATTTCTGAGAACAGTACCACAGTGTTTTTTTTTTTATTTTTATTTTGCACCATCCATTGTAAGGGCTTGTTCACACAGAGTTTTCACTCCGTGTTACAAGCGCTTTGTAGATCCGTCTTGGGGACCGACAGAGCGGACCCCAAGACGGATCTAAACAATTACCAGCAACTTTATCACTGCGCGCTATTAGGAAGACGCAGCGGCGTTCACATGAGAGATCGCCGCTGCGTGTTTCAAAAGCTCCGCTCGGGTCCGTCTTGCAAAGAATTGACATGCAATTCATTTCAGGACGGACCCGAGCTGCACTTTTGAAACACACAGCTGCGATCTCTCATCTGAACGCCGCTGTGTCTTCCTAATAGCGCGCAGTGATAAAGTTGCTGGTAATTGTTTAGATCCGTCTCTGGGTCCGTCCTGTAACTGGGGCACTGCTGGCGGTCCAAAAAACATGGAACATTTTCATTCTTTTAACCTGTTTTTGGACAGAAAATGGAACAAATCTATGTGAAGGGGGAGGTTTTTTCTCTGCTAGAAAAGCCGTACCCCGGCGGACGTGTGCACGGCACGAAAACAGTACAAATACCGGTCAGATAAACTGGTCTGTTTTCGGATTTTTAACTGTTTTTGTCACTGTTTTTGTCCCGGTTTTCCCAGCGGTTTTTGGACTGTTTTTCAAGCTGAATAGTGTAATGCGTGCAAAAGTATTCCTGATTGATGCAAGAACCATGTGATTTTTTTTTATCTCCACAATTTAACATTGATGCACAAAGGCCAACTTTTTCTTTTTCACTTTAAGCACATGAAGAAATCAGGCGATATCTTTTGAGGCTAACTGAGTATATTTGATGGTGAGCTTTCGAGAGTACTAGCTCCCTTCTTCAGACATGATGTTATACAAGATACTGAAAATTCACAGACATTTTATATACAAAAGACAGTGCTACATAGAGACTACAGACTTAAAGAAATATTCCCAGTCCCCCCTCTCCTATCCTTTTGGCAACCACCAAACCTACGGCGTATTATTGTCCGGAGTGCCCTGAAGGCCCCAACTGAAAATGGCACCTCACCCTGCCTGCAGAACAGGTGCAAGACTTGCAGTCACATCCACACCGCTGACATTGTACCTGTCCCACAGTCACAGCAGGTGCACAGAATTAGGGGGACATTTTCCTGCAGATCTAGCAATGTGGTGTATCTGATAATGTGTGTACAATGTCCCAGCACAGGCCTCTATGTGGGGGAAACAGGACAGAGACTCAGCCAGCGCATGAACTCACACAGATTCACTATTAATAACAGCAGAACTGATCTTCCAGTGGCTGCACACTTTTCCAGAGAGGACAACTGTATTGAAGATTTGAAGATTGTGGTTTTAATGGGACTTTTTAAAACACAACGGGAGAGGAAGGAGTGGGAATTTAAATTAATGCAAAAATTTAAAACTCTGCAAAATGGATTAAATATCCATGCCAGCTTTATGTCAAACTATGTGTGAACTGTGAGAGCCACAAATCACGACCTGATGGCTAAGAGATAACAAGCAGGAATTATTGACCCCCTCCGTCACGCCTCACAAGTTTCCAGATTGTTTATTTCTTGACCTGTTTTAAATGACTTCTCTGCTTATATTGCATTTTGTTATTTTAAAAGATTCTAAGTTCCTTTGAAGGTCCATGTCTTTTGTGTATAAAATGTCTGTGAATTTTCAGTATCTTGTATAACATCATGTCTGAAGAAGGGAGCTAGTACTCTCGAAAGCTCACCATCAAATATACTCAGTGATTTCTTCACTCTTCTACTACTTTCTATGGCTAACACGGTACAACATTATACTATTTTAACCACATGTGCATGTTAACAGCATAAAAATTTGGTTAGTTTAGGCTAAAAAGAGGATTTATAGACTCTCGTTCAAACTGAAGTGCTTTGCAGGACCTTCCTGTATAAAAGGTACAAAAGGACCTCCACAAACACACCCACTATAGGTGGGATAATTCTTCACTTTTTTTTTTTTTTTTGTGCAAAAACAAAACCGTGCCAAAAACCGCTCACTCAGTTTTGAGTGGCTTACATTGACTCCAATGTTAACCTTCCGTCTAGAAACCAGTCGGAATAATGAACATGTTCTGTGTTTAGGAAAAACAGTGCAGTGGGGACTGCTGGACGGTTTTTACATTGAAGTCTATGGGAGAGAGTTGCTTGCAGGTTTTTAGACGGTTTCTAAGACCACAAACCATCTGAAAAACCGTCCAGAAACTCTTACCGTGGGGACAAGCGTTAAAACTAATCAGACCTACAGGGCCCAGTGTGAAAAAGTAGTTGCCCCAGAAACCTAATTGCTGGTTGGGCCACCCTTAGCAGCAACAACTGCAATCAAGCATTTGCAATAACTGCCAATGAGTCTTTTGCAATACTCTGGTGGAATTTTGACCACTCATTTTAGCAGAATTGTTGTAATTCACCCACGATGGAGGGTTCCGAGCATGAACCGCCTTTTAAGGACATGGCACAACATCTCATTCAGATTAAGGTCAGGACTTTGACTAGGAAACTCCAAAGTCTTTATTTTGTTTTTCTTAAGCCATATTGGGGATCGATGTTTTCTGGAAAAACTAAGACGAGCCTTTATGCTCTTTTTGCTCAGCAGTGGTGCTCATCTTTGAATTCTGTTTAATGGGCACAGTTGTGCCTCAGTTCTTTGTTATGGGGTGTTTTGGGAACTTAACTGGGGCAAGTGAGGCCTTCAGTTCTTTGGATGTTTTTTTGGGGTGTTTTGGGACCTCTTGGATGTGTCGTCACTTCGCTCTTGGGGTAATTTTGGACGTCTGGCCACTCCTGGGAAGGTTCACCACAGTTCCATTTTTTCTTCATCTGTGGATAATGGATCTCACTGTGGTTCTCCTGAGTCCCAAAGCTTTAGAGATGGCTTTCTCACCTTTTCCAGACTGATAGATCTCAATTATTTTGTTTTTCATATGTTCCTGAATTTCTTTGGATCTCTCCATGATGTCTCGCTTCTGAGGATCTTTTGGTCTACTTCACCTTGTCAGGCAGGTCCTATTTAAGTGCTCCCTTGCTTGAGAACAGGATTGGCAGTAATCATGCCTGGGTGAGGCTAGGGATATAGAACTCTGCTTCCCAAAGATGTGACATAGTTAATTTATATTTTAAGGGGAAGGGGCGCAATTACTTATTCAGACAGGGGCCTGTAGGTTTTGATTACTTTTTCCGTTAATAATAAAGGCTTTCATTTAAAAAGTGTTTACTTGTGTTATGTTTGTCTGATGTTTAAATTTGTTTGGTGATCTGAAACAGTGTGACAAACATCCAAAAGATTAAGAAATCAGGAAGGGGGCAAATACTTTTTTCATACCACTGTACAGCTAACAATATTTAATTTTGGTTTAATAACATTAATGTTGTTGTTTAGTTTTGTTTTATTCAATTGGTCTTTTAAAATTTTTGGTAGAATTATTAGAAGATATTTTTCTAGGGTTGCCCCAAAACTTCGACTATCTAGGGCTTGCCACTAGGTTAAATTTGGCACTGGATCTAGCTAAAATGCTAAGCATCCCGGGTCTCAACAGAAATGCTTCATGAGCCACTTAAATGCTCATAGTAAGTCCGGCTCAAATTGAGCTTACTCAAACATACCTATGTCAATCAGAAATACTTATGGAGACCCAATTTTTAAAATTCCTATCAGGACCATAGGTCCAGGCTGCAAGACTCGTGGAGACTAGACTCAAATTCTAAGTACCTAGAGTCATGGCAGAAATACTTATGGAGACCCAAACCCTTTAAGGAAATTGCGATCAGGACCACTTTAACCATTCATTTGCTCCCTGAACGTGGCACGACCTTCAACGGTGTTTGTGCCGTTAGCATGGAGATACAGTTGAAATTTATTGCAGAGCAGCGATTCATCAGTTCCCTGCCTGTATTGAGCACTGACCTCTTTATGTGTGTATGGGAGGTAGGGAGAGCGCTAGTTAGCACGGAAGTTATTTTTTAGCAACTCTACCCCTGACGCTGCACTGCACCCCTGAGTCTGGTGTCTTTCTGGTGGGTGGGGAGTGTGACAGTCTTCAGTCTTCAGTAAGGGTGCATTCCCACAGCAAAGACTAACTACTGGTCGGATTTTCCACTTTTGTCCACGTTTTGCGGATTTAAGCCTTTCCTCTTCACACCCACATGTTCATGTTGTACCCGAAAACCGGGCACAAGAATGAACATGTTCTAAGTTTTTTGCTGTGTAAAAAACCGTCCAGCAGAAAATCCAGGCAGTGTGAACTGCTGCATGGATTTCCTGTTTAAATCTATGTAAAAGGTTGACAGTCGGTTTACAGATGATTTTCAAATCCAAAAACTGTCTGTAAAACCGACTTAAAACCTGTGACGTAGGGACGGGCCCTAAGAGAAGGAGGGAAGAGCAATGCTTCTCCATCTTCTCTGCATTAAAAGTCAGCCCAGCACTGATTGGTGAAAAATCTGCTCCACCAGTCGTAGAGCTGGTTGCTATCACAGCTGTCCTCTACCGCTGAAGGTAGAAAAATCGATGCCCCTGTCCGGAGCGTGGGTACAGTGCTACTAGTAAGAATAGTAACAAAATACAGGCAGTCCCTGAGTTACGAAAGGAATAGGGACTGTGGGTTTGTTCTTAAGTTGAATTTGTATGTAAGTTGGAACAGGTACATTTATTAACTGTAGCTCCAGCACTAAATGTTTCTTTTTTGTTTCTGACAGTGCAGGGAAGAGGTTTTACATTTGTTTTGCTGCCTGTGCCCCTGTTACGAAGATTTCACCTAATTTTCACCTCATGTGCTGCTGTAGCATGCTGGAACTTGTAGTTCCATAGCTACTATTTGCTGCGTAACATGGAACTACAAGTGCCAGCATGCCTCATAAGTCTCCGTTTGTACAGATGTAAGTCGGAACGGTGTAAGTCAGGGACTGCCTGTACCTACACAGACACTGCTCAGAGCCCTTCTTTTATTGTATGCATATAAGTGGGTAAAGCAGACTCAGACCCCCATGGTGGAGCAGAGGACACCCCCAACGAGCCCCTGAGAATAACCGGTCTGGAGCTGCTTTTCAGTGAAAAAGAGAGACAGAAAGCAAGAGGTAAAGTTCAGGAGTCATGTGACGTCTCATATGCAGTAGCTGTAGGGTGAGCCCCAAAAATCAATAATAAGGATGTAATAATAGAACAGATTATAATGTTTTCCATTAAATCATCAACTTGACACTGTTTTAGGGTAGGTAGAATTTATTGACTACATCGATTATTCCTTTCTGGGGAAATAAAATCTCACAGCTTTTTGCTGCATCTGCAGAGAATTGGTAAGTGTTGGCCATGTGCAGCTCACTATACACTCACCGGCCACTTTATTAGGTACACCTGTCCAACTGCTCGTTAACATTAAGTTCTAATCAGCCAATCACATGGCGGCAGCTCAGTGCATTTAGGCATGTAGACTGTCAAGACAATCTCCTGCAGTTTCAAACCGAGCATCAGTATGGGGAAGAAAGGTGATTTGAGTGCCTTTGAACGTGGCATGGTTGTTGGTGCCAGAAGGGCTGATCTGAGTATTTCAGAAACTGCTGATCTCCTGGGATTTTCACGCACAACCATCTCTAGGGTTTACAGAGAATGGTCCGAAAAAAGAAAAAACATCCAGTGATCGGCAGTCCTGTGGGCGGGAAATGCCTTGTTGATGCCAGAGGTCAAAGGAGAATGGGCAGACGGTTCGAGCTGATAGAAAGGCAACAGTGACTCAAATAGCCACCCGTTACAACCAAGGTAGGCAGAAGAGCAATCTCTGGGAAAGCACAGTACGGCCAACTTTGAGCAGATTTGGGGACAAACAGCAGAAGACCACACCGGGGGCCACTCCTTTCAGCTAAGAACAGTAAACTGAGGCTCCAATTTGCCCAAGCTCATCGAAATTGGACAGTATAAGATTGGAAAAACGTTGCCTGGTCTGATGAGTCTCGATTTCTGCTGCGACATTCGGAAGGTAGGGTCAGAATTTGGCGTCAACACATGAAAGCATGGATCCATCCTGCCCTTTTATCAACGGTTCAGGCTGGTGGGGTGGTGTCATGGTGTGGGGAATATTTTCTTGGCACTCTTTGGGCCCCTTGGTACCAATTGAGCACGTTGCAACACCTTGGAATCTATGCCACGAAGAATTGAGGCAGTTCTGAAGGCAAAAGGGGGTCCAACCCGTTACTAGCATGGTGTACCTAATAATGTGGCCGTGAGTGTATGTACTTCTATGGGATTTCTGAGAACAGTACCACAGTGTTTTTTATTTTATTTTTATTTTGCACCATCCATTGTAAGGGCTTGTTCACACAGAGTTTTCACTCCGTGTTACAAGCGCACCCACTGGTGGGTCCCAAGCACCACTGTCCAACACTGGGTAATGGACATACTCATGGACAGGGGCCGCCTTTTGGCTCTTATAAACCCATCCAGAAGCCAGATGCAGAATGCTGAGTCTTGTAGTTGCACAGGAGCTGCAGTGCAGATAGTCACTTTAGGACTACAACTCCCAGTATGAGAAACGGGGAGTTACACTGTACCATTGATTAGTCTTTTGTTTTCCTTATTATTTTTGGGCTTTTCATACAGAGCAGGCTTAGTTCCAGTTGGAGGCAACCAAATGAAATGTGTCCACTAATATTCTGTTGGTGATAACTACATCCTGCAAAGTAATATATGATTTTAGCCAGCATAATGACCTGTAGAAAATAAGATTCTTTGTGGGCCTTGTTATGGGTTCACTTCTGCAGACCTCTGAAGAGATGATCTATTTACTTTGAAAGGCATGTAACAATCTATATGCGTCAATCTCATTTTGGCAGAACATGTATTGTATGGCTATCCAGGCTGTGCTAGTTTGCTGAAATTGACAACTGAATCCCACATTTCTGAGAATTCAATCTAAAATGTATGAAAGAGAAAACTTTGAAGTCTGAGATATGAAGTAGTAATTTACATTGTGTTAGTGACAAGAAAAACGTTGTAATGAATACTTCTTCGTTTTATTCAGTTTGAAAAGCACTAGGAATTTACTTGAGACATAGATCTGACTATGTTGTCCTGTGCGAGTACACAAGGAGAAGTACTACTTATGGCCTTTATATAACTGGAATAGGATTTCTCACCATTTTCCCCTCTGGAAGTGAATCCCAAATTTTCAGATGTCCCTAAGCTAGGGGGTGGAGACTAAAACAAAGATTCCTGCTACATTTTAACCCTCAAGTAACAAGGGCCCTCGGAACAATTTTCAACATGCAAGGGTCTTTCCGGGACATAGTTAGGAGTTTCAACATACAATGCCCAACTGATCCAGACCAGCTCTGCACTTTGTAGACAAAAGGGGCGACACAAAAATTTTTGAACAAAAAATGGTAATACACAGGGGTTCCCCAAAATACCAATAAAAGCAAATACGTTTATTTCATTAAAATATGAAGAAGCACTTCCACCACATTGCAGAAAAAATTCCCCAGTTAACGCCAACGCGTTTCGGGTGTCACTCCACCTTTAGTCATGGCATAAAAACAAATGACTGGTGCATCTATATATACTAGTAGTATGGAATCAATAAACTAGCTCATCTGACTGTGCCCGTCTCCTCTGAAGGTGCGCGGCGTGTTGGACTTCCGGAACGCCAGAGACAGCGCGGCCACGCGATCCCTGGCACTGCGGACTTCCGGGGTGCCACCAATATCCATGGAACCACAGCACAAACATGCACAGTGGAACCTAGCAACATACACTCACAACGTCCCAAGTAAATAGCCACGGAAGCTTGGTTGCCAAGGGCAAGCTTCATGCAATCCCAAATCTGGATAGAAACCGGGCGCAAGGAGGATGGAATTTTAGAACCAGGGACGACAAGACACGACAAGAATGTTTTGGGATACGGGGTTTGCAAACCATACAATACTAACACCCAAATACAAATATGCAATAAAAACAATCCATTACAAATTAAAATATATATGATGCATGTGAAGAAAGTAGAAAAAGCCCAAATTGTAACCTGCTCAAAAAAAAAAAAAATTAAAAATGAGGGAAAGAATTTAATTTAATGTATATTATAGATTAATAATGGAACATCCATTCTCGCTTTAAATTTAAAAACCTTTTTGGCACTGGGGGTTTCTAATAAAAGACCCAAAAGGCCTAAACAATCTGTAAAATTCGGTTGATGTCTCCACCTCGTTAAGGTTTGAAAATCCGTTCTATATCCATAACTTTCAAATTCTATAACTACCCTCATGGAATCTCGAAAGATTGGGAATGGGACCAATTGCGTATGGAATTTTTGGAAATATCTTTAAGATTTCCAAAACAGGGGTTTAAAGTTTCTGGTACCCCAAACATAATAAAAATTTGCAAGCCGCATTGAGCCAAATAGACAACAATTAATTTGCAATTTAAATACCTTTTTGATTTTTAAAGGCTTTAGTGGGGACTATTGAAAAAAGTCTTGCCTAAAACTAAAAAAACAACGACCCGCATGGGTTGACCCACACGTAGAAGCCCTTTGTTTTAACCCAAATTCTTTTCCCAAATTTTTTTGTAACTTTTATACGCCAAATTTCAGCGCCAATAAGGCATAGAATCACCCGCTCTACAGCAGGTCAAAAATCGGGCCTTTTTAAGGCAGGGCAACATGCTGGCTCGGGTTTATACCTTTTTATATAATTATGCCACTTTTTGAAACAAATTTTCCCCCCCTTTTTGGCCCACATGCAAGCTCCAACCCCTGCAAATAACCACAATCACATTCGGGGGGCCCGCAATAACGTTTAAAACACTCTTTTTTATTACAAATCGAAAAAACACGTAAACATACTCTTCAAGGGCTATCAAGGGGGATCTTAGTTTTTTTTGCGGAGAAAAAGCCCCGTTCAAACACAGTCCTAAGACGCCCTGCGCGCACTCATTTTCAACGCCTTGCTGGATGTTATTACCCAAACAAGCTCCGTGGGAAATTCACCAATCACCGAATTCGGGTGCGTGGGAACCCCGACCGCTGCCCGTTTTTTTGGGCTTCAAGGAGACCCCCGGAGCCAAGCATACCAACGATACCGCGGGTCTCCGGGGTCCCCGTAAGCCCAAACAGCGGGCAGCGGACGGTTCCTACGCCCCTGAAACCTGAAGGGGGAATTACCACAGGACGCATTTTAAGCATAAAACATCCAGCAAGGACGTTGAAAATAGATGCCCGCAGGGCGTCTTTGGGCCGTGTTTGAACGGGGCTTTGACTCCGCAACAAAACATAATACCCCCCTTTAAATAGCCTTGAAGAGTATGTTTAAAGGTCTTTTACGATTTTGAAAAATAAAAAAGTGTTTAAACGAAATTGACGGCCCCCAAAAGTGATTGAATGGCCAGGGTTAAAACCCCCTTAAAGTGGTTTACCTGTTCCAGCAGTAAACACCTAAATGCCGTGCGAAGCAACCCAATTGGGCTCAAAGACGCCAATACTGGCCAGCCCCGTTCAACATTCGCCCCCAAATGAAAACAGTGGCCCTTTCCCATGACTTGTATCTTTACACCACACCCCCCTACAATTTCCGCATACACTGCTAACCGCAGCTCAGGTTGTGGAAGATCCAAAAAAAAATTATCATGAACATTTGATTGAAAAACTTTATTATGAAGTGCATCAGTGATTTGGGGGTCTATTTGCACCTTCCTTCGTAAAAAGTGCGGAAACAGCCCGACTGCGTTACATGTCCTGAGATAAACGACTCCTTTGGGCACCAGGTAAAGGGAACCATGTTCTCTTTTTCTGGTACATTGCGTATAAAGTATATAACACTAAGAATCCTTGCTCAAAGTGAAAGGATTTCCACTTTCCCACTTTTTCTGATGTTTGGTAAGGACTTGCGTTCGTTAAATTTTCTTTTTCACATAATTTTTTTTAATATTCATTTTGCAATTTTTTTGGGGTTCAGAACCCAAATTTCCAGTTTTTCTGTAACTTTTGGTTTTTAACAACAATGGTATCCTGAACAATTAACATTATTTATCGTATCTCATGGGAAAAAGCAACATTTATCCCAAGTACACAAAGCAACCCCTTTAAAATAGTGGACTTTTTAGGGTACTCTGACATATAAAAACAACCAACAACTTTAAAGGGGTATCCAGGATTTAAAGATTTTATAGAACACTATAAACAGTATTTATGTGGAGAGTAAAGATATTCCACTACCTTCATGTGTTTTTTTTGCCTCCTTATTCATCTATCATAAGATTCACTTTTTGCAGTGAAATGTCCTGCTTGTGGGAGAGTCAGTAGTTCTCCAGCATCTTTCCTGCAAGTCCCAGACTGCATTGCGATCTCGGACTTCCTTCCACAGTTATCACTGTTAGGGTCTATGTGCTGAAATTGGTGTGTAATCTCCCCCAGCCCTGTTTTTGCTATCATGATAATGATAATAGCCAGGACTTATGAGTCACTATTTAAACTGCACAGAGCTGTAGTCGACGTTTTCGTGACCATATTACACAACCCCCCAGCTCTGAACTGTTGTCCACTGCTCCCATTACTAAGTCCTGCCAGAAGACAAACAAACAGTTCCCCCTCCCCTGTAATTACTGTAATATAATTCCTTCTATTCACTTGCAAACTACAGGCTGG
The DNA here is from genome assembly GCA_025379985.1 of Phyllomedusa bahiana. Lineage (NCBI taxonomy): Eukaryota > Metazoa > Chordata > Amphibia > Anura > Hylidae > Phyllomedusa > Phyllomedusa bahiana. The sequence continues at coordinate 20,636 of JAODAL010040222.1, forward strand.
GAAGAGTGAGTGCAGCCAGATCAATCTCTACTCAAGTCATACCCACTACAGGGGCGGTGGAGAGATAGAAGGGGTCCTGAGTTAAACCTGGCTTCATAGCACAACCACTGAGTGATGACAAAACGTTCATTGAAGCCATGTGATTAATGAACGTCACATGGTTTGCAGGAGGTAGGGGGAAGGAAAGACAGGGCTTTGTGTCTGGTTCTGCACAACAGGACAGGGAAATTATTTTTAATAAGTATGAATTACAAAGTTTAATATAATACTGTTGTGAGCCCTATAACAAATAAAAAGCCCTTTAAAGTGTGATTGGTGCGGGTCCAGCCTCTGGGACCCGCACCTATCTAAGGAACCGACCCACAAAAATATCAATTCAGAATGGAGAGTCGTAGATGGGACCCACAACTATCAGACTTTGATGGCATATCATATTGATATGCCATCAAAATCTATGGTAGGAACACCCCTTTAAAACTAGGTACCAAATGGAGATATATTGTGTTACTGTAACACTTATGGAATTTGAAATGATTTCTGCTGTTGGGTATTTACAGACTGTAAATGATGTTCAAGCATTGCTACAGAACAGATTATTCTGATAGAAAAAGAGAACGCTCTTCATTTGCTAAATAAATCCAGTCTCTTAGAGTTTCCATTCATAAAGCAAGGAGCCGTCAGTTGTTAACGGTTGTTACCGTTCTAATGTCTCTAACATGGAATTAAATTATAATGGAAAACATAATACTCATCTTGCAGCAAAGTAATTGAAGAAAGATGGATTTATGCAGTAAATATTGTGCTAATAAAACTAACCATCACTTTAAAGGGAAACTCATTAAAAGTTTCTTACAACTTTATTTGTATTTAAAGTGTATTTCCAACAAAAGGTATTCAGACAGACAATAAAACCACTACACTGCACTACACTGCGTAACCACTGCTCATGCCTTAATAGGGTTTTCCGTTCATCATTAAATAAAGTTATACTTTGTATAGTGAAAACTTGTGTAGTGTTTCAGTATACTTTTTTTTTTTTTTTTTTTAAATAGTTATTATTTATTTTTAAGATTCTTGATTAAAGTCATTTAATAGAATTTTTTTTACTGATTACCGCCAGGGGATGCATTTTTGCCTATGATCATGTGATGGACACACAAGGGCTGGGCTGTTTAGAGGACACACTTCTCTTAAACATAATGTAAAGGCAAGCTTGTAATACAAAGAAGGCTGAAAGGCACCAGAGTGTCTCTCCATTGTGGCTCATGGAACAGGGGTTCCAGAAGGAAGGTCCATCTCTATAACATTAGTATGTCCTTTCAGGCTTAAAGGGGTTTTCTCACTACATCGATGTATCTTACCTCCGTCGTGTTTTCGTGGTTTCAGTTTGAATTCAGGGGCGTGTTTACGGGCTTCCACTTGGCTGCAGTAAAAGCCAGGTCTGTAGCTATTGCACCCAGTGCTGACAGCCTATCATGAGAGATTGAACAGGTCTGTACCTATAGCGACCTGAGGAGCTGATGCAGCCCATACAAGAGGGGATATCTAGGAATAGGTAGGACACTGGTAATGGACATATATTGCAAAGTGACTTGTTTTTGCAAGATCTTTAACATAAAAAGCAATCCTCATAGTGAGATAACCCCTTTAATAAGACAACTCCTTTAAAAATAAGTGAAAGTTCTAGTCGGTCTTAAAGAGTACCTATCACCTCCAAACAAACACCTAAAAATTATTATAGATGAAATTATAAGACTTTTTTCAAATACATGTCATTAGCGATCCAGAGGATTCCCCTTGGTATTACAAGGGAACAGGTTTTACTTTCACTTTGTAACTCAGGAAATCCTTATCATTCTGTTGGGAGATGCCAACTGTGCAGGGGGAGTAGAGGGCATAGCTGCTTGTACATGGTGATCTGAGTCTCTCACTACATACAATACAACAGGCACAGCACACTAAGGAGACAGTGTGACAGAGTTTACCTGTTGCTTCAGCCTCCTCCTCCATAGCACACAGGCATCTATATTACATTGCTGCTGGTGTGAGTATGATGTAGACTTCAAGCTCCCCCTGCACAGTGGACTCTCCCAGCTCAGGAACCTACGACTGTCAACATAGTGATCCATCAAGCTGTCATGTGCCGACTTGGCCTGACTTCAGAGCTGTCTTAAAGGGCCAGCGCTTTTAAAAAAAAACAATTACAGGTGAAATGCTTTGGTTTTCCTAATGAAGCTTATATGAGAAAGTGTTTGTATTTTAATCTCCTATTACTTCATGAGGTTTCTCTGAAGGTGATAGGTACTCTTTAAACCTGAAGAACAGATCAATATTTGGCCACAGATTCTGAGTCATATTTTTGCACATAATTAAAGGGGCTGTCTAGTATAAAATAATAATTTCTAAATAATATCTCTCCCAAAGTTTAGCAGTTCTTCTTTGTACTTTCATTACATTTTCTGTGAGCTTCCTGCAGTTGTACTTCAGCTGTTTGATGACCGAAAGCTCAATAGTTTTTCGTCTTGACCCAAAGGAAATGGCTGTGTCAAGCTCAGAAGATCAGATGATCAAAGAGGTGTGGCTTTATTTAGGATAGTCTTTGAAGCCACAACTCTGCTCAGTTCTGCCTCCTATGGCTTTCTGAAAGAGAGAGGAAATGGTGGCATTCGGTGAGACTGAGGTTGGGAGGTAGGAAAGTAGACAAAGCACAGCAAAGGATCATGGAACATGCAATTGTACAGGACAAATTGGAAACAGTTTTCAAACAGGAAATGCTGATGGCTGTCTGCACAAAGCAGAGGAAAGCATATTTTAGCTCAGGTTTGCTGGACAGCGGCTTAAAGTGTCTCTCTCCTAAGCAAGAAGTATTGGGGAAAGACATGAGGGAGCAAAGAGAGTCATCTTGATTAAAAAGGCGACTTAACTCATCTTTTAAATTCTTTTTATTTGATTTTCATTCAACATAGTTATAATCATACAAACCATAAAATGAAACACATTGAAAAAAAAGTAAAATAATAATGCATATTGTATTTATACATATCCTGTAAGGTAAATAAGTTACTCCAAGGATCTGGCTTTTCCAAGCTATAGCCATGGTTCAAAAGCATCCTTAGGGCTCGTTCACACGGCTTATTTCAGAACGTATTTACGTCGGATTGCCGATCGTAAATCCGTTCCGAAATCAGTTGAAAATCAGTTGGAAATAAGTGTCACTAAGTGTGGCACGTATTTCGCGACGGATTTACAATCCCCATTCATTATATGGGGTGAATCCGTCGCGAAATCCGGCCCAATAAGTGACAGGACCATTGTTTTTCCGGCCTTTTTCTGGCCGCAAATTCCGCGGCGCAATACGGCACGAAAATACGTGTCGTCTGAACGACGACACATATTTCCCATTGAAAGCAATATTAAATGGCCTGTTACTTATTTGTAACTGATTTCGGAACGGATTTACCATCGTAAATACGGCGGTAAATCCGTCCCGACATAAGCCGTGTGAACAAAGCCTTAAAGGGGTTGTCTCACTACAAGGATTGCTTTTTATGTTAAAAAGTCACTTTTCAATATGTGTCCATTAACAGTGTCCTACCTATTTCTAGATATCCCCTCTTCTGTGGGTTGCATAAGCTTTTCAGGTCACTATAACTGCAGACTCTCTTGATAGGCTGCCAGGACTGGTTGCTATAGCTACAGACCTGGTGTCCTCAGCAGCCAGTAGCAGCCAATAGAAGCCATTAAACACGCCCCTGAATTCAAAAATGAAACTGTGAAAATAGGCCTGAGGTAAGATGAATCGATGTAGTGAGACTACCCCTTTAAGAGAATAGTCCAGCTATGGACCCACCTGTTTCTGTCACGTATTCACCAATAACCACCTAAGCCTGATACTTTACCAATGTTAAGTAAACATACATTACAGACAATTAAAAAAAAATGTCGTCATCCAAGTATCCCAGAAAATTCAAAAATAAGAACATCAGCGAGTGAGGGAGCATTACGCTTTCTAAAATCTAAAAGAACACCGGGAAATTTGTCTTATGTGAGCTATATGAACGCTTCCCAACCCCTCCCCTCTGAGTAGTAGCATCCATCCGTGAAAAGACTAAAGCCATCACTGCACAGGGAAGGTTTGGGTCACATCCAGTTCAGAAAGCCCAGGATACTACACAAGAAGGGACCGCTGAGAGGACACTGGCAAGGGCAGCACAAAAAGGACGTAATCAAGCACGTGCACAAATCCATTGACTGAAAAAATGTGGGGATCCAAATCAGTTTTTTCATAGCACTGTAGTTATACTGATCCACAGAATAAAGATAAAATGCCACAATCACATACTAGTCAAAGGTTGTTGCTGCAGGAATGCTACAGGTAGATGTGGTTTTCTGCTACAATCATTATTGAGCTTATAATGTCTCAGCACATTAGGTAAAAATGAAAATGGGGGGGTCAGCGAATTTGCTTTGAAAAGCACCAATGGAGAGTGAACATTGAGTGAGACTGCTCTATATTATCACTAACGTCATTTCCAGCCATATTATCATTTCCAGCCATATTATCATTTCCAGCCATACTCTACTGCCCTGGGTAGCTCTCATAATGTCATTTGGGCAAAATTGTAATATGGACTATTCCATGAAATTATGTCACATCTGTATTTCTTCTTAAGAATAGGCTCAGCAGGCTATATGTAACTGGATGATTACCTGGCTTCACACAGGTCTATTTCATTTAACTGTTTGTTGCTTTGTTGTGTGTCTGTTTAAAAACTTGGTTTGCTACTGACTAGCATGCAGATGGGCTTGGGCCTACTTCGGACTCTCTTCTCCTCGTCTAAGAGTGAGTTCACACAGCTTATAGCGGCATGTACCTGTGCGCGCCGCTATTTGCCTGCTGTTTAAAGTACACACTGGCCAGCCTGTACTTTCAACAGTGCTCCGGTCCAGCTCCCATTTACTTCCACTCTCCCTGTCACATTATATGGGCACCCAATGCAAATATGCTGTGTCAACATACCCTATATCACCAACCTCCGTTGTGACCCAGTCTGCAGGGGATTCTCAGTAGCTCACTGTTGGATGTGATGCATCTGGTCAGTCTGGAGACCAGCTTGGGTCTGCTGAGAGGTTTCAGCAGCAGACACGCACTTTGCCCCATAAGTCTTCACTAAGTGCAGGAATCCTTTTTAGAGACATAACTGATCTGAAAGGGTTTCAATATATGAGAATGAATGAAAAGAGGAGAGAATCTAGAGCCGATCCTTGAGGAACCCCAACAGCAAGAGGAAGAGGAGAGGAGGTAGAACTTGTAAATGAGACACTAAGTTAATGGTCACAGAGGTAGGAGTTTATGGTGCTTATTAAGAATATGACTTCGGTTTTGCAAGATTGGCTCTAGTTTCTGTGATATTAATTACCCTGTTGTAAGGGGAAAGGCGTGTGGATTCGCGGACCACCCAAGCGAGGTAGAACCCCCAACCAGGGAGCGGAGTCTAAGTAAACCCGGTTTTACCAAGCCGCCCAAAGCGGGGATGGACTTGCTGCGGCTGAGGCTCTAGGTGTTCCCCTGGGGGGATTGCTTGGGTGGCAGCCAAGGTGCGTGGTAAAATCGTAAGGCAAATCTAGTCGGGGACAGGTAAAGGTCGGGGCAACGGCGAGGTTCGTGGTCGAAGGACGGAAGCTGAACGGTACGGTACACAAAGAGACAATCACGACACAAGGAACGCTTTCTGGATAGGCTATGAGGCACTAAAGATCTGGCAGTGTGATGAGGAAGAGGCAGGGCTTAAATCGGGTCAGCGACCGGTGAGACCAATCACCGATTTTACATTTTTACATTTTCAGATTCTTCATTAAGTTTTGTTGAGTGAGCAATGGGAAAAGACGCATATCAGTTACCATTGTTCAAGAGATCACATTTCAAGCTTCTGATTGAGCTGTCTATGTAAAGCCACCAGTCTTGTGATTGATCTTCCATTAGTCCCATTTGAAGTACAATTCCTGGGATATCATTGCAGTATACAAGTTCGTCCTCTGGATTGAAATGTGGGAGAATCCCCTCTTCTCTTATCCAATAGTTTGCAATTTTAACTTCAGCTTTTATAAGATTTTGTTCATTGTCTGGACGCTAAAAGTTCAGACGCTTGCTTGGACAGATTTAAAGGGGTTGTCTCACTACAAAGAATAGCTTTCAAAATGTAGGGAACACTAAATGAAGACGTTTTCCAAATATATTGCTTTGTTTATATTTTTTGTTAAGGAGCTACAAATGATTTTATCACCTTCTGAGGGCTCTCAGGTTTCCCAAGTGACCAACCTGTGTACTCCTCCCCTGCTGTTTGTTCTATCTGATAGCAGAGAGTGACGTCATCACACAGGTTGTGCCCCACAGTGAGAGATTGTTTGTTATCTGATCTTTCAGACAAAACACAGTAATTACTGTTTACATTAGCTCATTAGTTTCTCCTGTCCTGTTAGAAGGTAATTTAGCGAATCTAGACTAATAAACATAATACACAGAGAAGTCTGAATACATGGAGCTCATATGCTAATTACAGACAGCTTGACCAGGAAGTGACAGAGCAAAGCAGCATTATTTTATTCATGTATCCTATGAAACTTTGAGATGAGACAACCTGTTAAGTCTCAAATCAGGTAATTTAGTCCTTTTTGGCTTAATGGTTGAAGTGTTGAAGAGCTTCCCTTAAAGTCACTTCCACTGCTACTACCTGCCATACACTCCAATCCCTACCTCTTGTGGCCAGTTTGGTAGTCTGGTAAACACTGGTATGGTACGTCCTTTCCATGTGCAATAGGTTGTCTTGCTGATTCCGAATCAGGATAATCCCAACGAGCTTTCTTGTAATGATTAAAGCCTTTAATCTAGAACACAGAAATAACAATCGTCATGGGGGCTGTTAAACAGTCATAAAACTGACCAAAAGCTATTACATTTGTTATCACACACAAGTCGCATTGGGGAAATGCATTATTTTCATGGATGTCCATTATCTCAGAAACTAGAATGAGTTCAGCAAAAGTAATGCAATTTTTGAATTCAGCACCATAAAAATACCCTCATTGAATTCAAGAAATTTTGTAGACCTGTGTTATAGGTACAGTACGTTCTTGGCAAGTTCCAGTTTTTTTGTGACTATGCCAAGAGTGATATGTCCCAGAGAGCTGAAACCCTGTTGAAAACCTTTTGAAACGTCTTATCTACCTATGTGTCAAATATCATGCAGGTTGGTCCAGTTCTTTAGCTATTCATAAAAAACAGGTACTGTTTACAACGAGTTCTGATTTTTTTTGTGAATACGTCAAGTACAGTAGGTCCTAGAGAATGGAAACATGGTCTTAAACTTTCCAAAGCGCCTGATTTAGATATGTACCAAAATTTGGTGCAGATTGGTCAAGCTGTTTGGTTGTGCATAAAGAAGAGACAACAAAAAAATGCATTTTTACATGTATAAAGATGAGCAAAGAGCATCAGGAGAACAAGAAGGATCCAGTGAAACCGATTGATGAAAATTGCAACGGACCATACATGTGTCCAACATCTATTTTTTTTTTTTTTTTATAAGCACATTCCAAGACTGGGAATTGAGTAATTATAAACAGGCAGATGAAATCTCAAATCAAGTTGTTCTCAGACAAGATTGTTTCAGTAAAATAAGACACAATCTATATTTCTGGCTGTTGCCCTTAGAATAATTCATAGGTAAACTGAAGAAATGCATCACCGTGAGGAATAGATGGTTGTCACAATGTCAGATTGAAGCACTTGCAAACAGTTACGGGTTAGATATGATTGATGCGGTGCAGACATATGAGATTGAGGGGATGATCATTATTATTTCCTTCTCCTGCACGATCAACATGATACAATAGGTTTAGCATTGAACCGCTGCTCAGGGCCTTATTATTACTGTTTGGTGTAGTAAATGTAAAAGGAATTTTGGGGAATAAAAAATCAAATTGCTGGCTTGATTTGCTCACAGCATAAGGGGAGAGGAGGCGTAATCCATAGTTCTCTATGAGAACTATGGATTACCGTAATTTTGGTGAAACACCCTTGCCCCTTATTAGAGAAAAATACGACCAAAGGGGGGGGGGGGGGGGGAAAAAATTCCAAAAATTTCCCCCCGAGAACATTCCCCGAAAAACGATTATGTATGAATTTTTGCGCCAAAACACCATTTCCTAAATAGTTTTTGGGAGCAGTGTAAATGTCCAAAATGAAATGACCCTGTTGTGCATTTTCATAAAATTTGGTTCATCGTAGGTGTAATCCGGCACAAAGCCAGTTTTGTGCAGTAAAAGAAAAAAAGGGATTTCCACTGAACCCCCTAACTGGGGCCCCGGGAAATAAAAAGAAATTAGAATACATGTCATGAAAGAAACCATATTGGGTGACCTTGCTTCATCCCCCAAAAAGTCCCAACAAAACCTTGGAATTTCCGGCAATTGCGTATTAGATTAAAGGCTGACAACAGAAAAAATTACATTTAAAAACACTAAATCCCCAAACCTGATTAGCTTTCCCTTTTTCATTAAATGTAGTAAAAAAGGAAAAAATTTAAAAAACTGAACTTTTTTTTTTTTATTAGAAAATAAATTTTCCATAAATTACCCAAGTCTCTTTAAAGGGGAAAAAGGGAATAGAGGGCAAAAAAAAAAAATTAAAAAAAAAAAAAAATTTTTACAGTTTGTAACTGGGGTTTGACAGAAAAAACCACTTATTTTCTTACAAAAACCCCCTTTTTCTTTTTTATAAAGCAGTTAAATTGATTTGCTTTAGAAATTTTTAAAATGTATTATTTAATCTAAATTTTTTTTCTAAATTTTAAAAATATATTAATATTTTAAAATTTTATATATATAAAATTTTATATATATATTTTAAAATCACTCTGGCAATCCCAAAACAAAAGCCAGGGGGTGCCACTGCTATTTGCAGCTGACAACCACCGGGTAAACCCCCCGGGGAAAGGGGAGCCGTCCCCAAATTCCGTGCTTTTTTACCCCTTTAGACTTTCCCGCAAGCAGGTCCCTTGGGGTTACCATGGCAGTGGAAGCCTGTGAAGATTCCGTCGCCCCAAATTTTTTCATATTACTTTTTTCCTGTTTTTTGGGCGGGGAAGCATATTGGTGAAAACCCTATTGCATTGTCTATCAATAAAATAGGCATTTAAAAACCCAATCACACCTCTATTGGTAAAACCCCCCCAAGGGAACTCGTTTGTTAAAAGCAAAAAAAAAAACAAAAAAACTTTTTGTTTTTTATATATATATTTATAAAAAATTATATAAAAATATAAATTTTTTAAACTCAAGGGGCGTAAACTAGAGAAGCCGGGGGCCCCAAAGAAAATTTTTGGGATCCCTCCCCCACCCATTTCGCCCACCTCCCTGACCACGCCCAAAGACCAAAAAATGCTTTTAGAAAATTAAAATAATAAAAGGGGGCAAATCCCTTTTCCCCAAAACCCACCCCTCACCATCATACGCTACAAATCAAACCCCAAATATACTAAGCCCCAGCATTACCAAAACGCTTTTTTACAAAGGGACCTAAATTAAATACCACCAGAACACGCCCAAAAAAATTTACCACAAATAGTGACGAAAAAAACCCCCTAAAACTTTTAACTGACCCAATACACAAAGCCCAAAAACTATCTAATAAAAATAAATATAATAATAAAAGTGACCATATAGTGCTATATACCATGTACACAGGCTCTGCAGACTGTATATAACCACCTTCGTGACCATATAGGGGAAAGGAAACCATGTACCCCGGGCCTCTGCAGACTGTATATTACCTCCATATATTGGTGACACCATTTTTACACAGGCTCTGCAAAACCGGCGTATTACCCCCAAAACGTGACATATAGTGTTTAGACACCATGTACACAGGCTCTGCAGCCCTGTATATTCCCTCCAACAGGTAAACCCAAAAATATGGTAGACACCAGGTACACGGGCTCTGCGCCCATATAAGGTTTAACGGGTGCATTTTTACATTTTTGGGGACTTACGGGTGCCCTTTTCTCTGACCAGTCGTTAAACCTTTCTCTTTTGGGTTTTTTCATCCGGTCCATCCGCCATCATAAAGGCCATCCCCGCCCACTTTTGTCCCTGCAAAAATTTAGACACAAATTCTTAGAATCCTAAATTTTTTCCACCCAACCTTTTGCCCCCGTGGCTATATGGGGTTCCTTTTGGGCGGGGTTTTAGATGGGAAAAATAGGGGGCCCCCAAATGGGCCAAGGGTTTTAGGTACCAATAAGTGCCCATAAAGGCAGGCATTTTTTAGGTAAATATGGGGAGCCAAAACGGGGTAAAACAGGGGTTTAGGGGGGCCCTATAGGGGGCCATAAAGGTATTTTTTTAAAGGTACCCTAAAGGGCCCCATATAAGAAAGCGGTAGGTTTTGGGGGGGTTTATACACCCACCATGTGGGGGTATAGGGCAGGCATGGGGGGGTTAACCGGGCACCCATAGGGGGGGTAAAAGCCGGCATATGGGGTGTCCCGGGCGGGAAAATTTAGGGGCGGTATGGGCAGGCAGCATTTTAGGGGGCTGAAAGGGCCCGGCAGGCAAAAGGGGGGCTGTTTTGGGCAGGCAGGCATATAGGGGGCTGTAATAGGGCAAACTATAGGGGGGTGTTAAAAGGGGGAGGGGAAAAGGGAAAAAAGGGTTTCTGTATAAGGCCAATTTTAGGCTTGGGGGGAGGTAAAATAAAAATCCCTTACTTTCCCCGGTCCAACGCTCCCCCCCCCGATGTTCGCTTTTCTCCACTCTGCTGCTTTTTTCCCCGCAGCCCGCGCTCAGCGCGGGCGGCGCGGTGATGTTTCGTTTACCCGGGGCCGAAACCCCCGGGGACCCAGAGCGCCGGCAGGGAAAATAGGGAGGGGGGGAAACGAGTGCCCCCCCGTTCTGCTACCTTCGGGGAGCGTTTCCTCTGAAAGCTCCTGGGGGGGCCCCAAAAATTTGGGGGCCCGGGCGTTCAAGGGGGGTAAAGTTTCCCGGGGCCCCGGGGAGCCCCCCACCCGCCGGGATGAACTGTTTTAAATTTTTACTGCCGCGGGCACAGGAAAAGAAAATTTCCGGGGTAGCGGAAAAGCGGGAGCAAACTGCCCCCGGGCCCCCCCAAACGCAGGGGGGCCCCTAGCCACTGCTACCCCTGCAAACCCCGGAAATTACGCCCCTTGGGGGAAAAACTCCCCTTCGTGCAAAACTGCCATCTTGGACAGTCCCAAGGGGGTCTTTAGCTCTCGGGAAAAACCGTCTTTGGGAAAAAAGGATGGCCCCTCTGACACAGGGTGCAGTTTCAAACTGCCTTCAAACCATTTTTTTTTTTCCAAAGGGACTATTAAAAATTTTCAGGGAGGGAAAAAAGAAAACAAAAAAAAACTCAACCCCCTCAGGGCCAAATAAAATAAAAATTATACACGTTTTTTTGCCCCAACTACCAGGGCTCTGGTGCCCCACTGGGACAGGGACCACCCGCAACCACATTTTGGGTTGCCAGTCCCATACTGATTTTTTGGGTTCTCCTAAGCCTTTCCCCTCCTCTGTGCTCCACACTCTGGTAGGAGAAACCCCGCCCCCTGACCCTGGCGAACAGGTTTTTTTATAGGGCCCGGTAAAAACCTGGGCCCGGAAACCCTGGGAAACCCTGGGAAAAAGCCACCCACCCAACTGCAACGTTCCCGGGAAAGAACCCCAAAAATGGCGGGACATCCCCTACTAAAATGCGTGTCAGCAAACCTAATGTTCTGCCGACAATCCTGGTTACCCCCCGAACCATCCCCGGGTGGCACGTGGGAAACTGTGGCAGCACCATGCACCCCAAAGGTCCTTTGCCACTATAAAAAAATAAAAATATATATATATATAAATTTTTAAATATATATATTTTTTAAAAAAAAAATTTTAAATATATAAATAAAAATCACCTCCCTTTTGCCATTTAACAAATGAAAATAAAGATAAAAAGTTAAAATAAGGGTACGCTGCACCCCAAAAAGTCTGACCCCTTTAAAATAAAACAAATTTACCCCATACATGAACACTGTAGAAGAAAAGAAATCCAAATGGAAAAATTGTTTTTTTTTTGTAAAACCTTTCCCAAAAAATTGAATAAAAGTGGTAAAAAAAGTATTCCAAACGGGTACCAATAAAAATACACTTCAGAATGAAAAAAATCACCCTATTCCAGTCTTAAAATATAATAAAAAAAAGTTTTGTTGCAGAAATTAGCACTGTTGCAAAAATTTGGAAAATAGAAAATGTTTGAATTTTTTTTTTTTTACAGTACCGAAACATAACTAAAACCCTACATGTTTGGTATTGCCGAATACGTATTAGCCTTAAAAAAAAACCGGGGTTGCTGGGCCTAAAAATCGGGGTGGGGCCTTTGTTTTTTTCCCGCCTTTTTGTGAATCGGATGTTTTTTTCGGGAAAAAAAACCTTTGTCCTGTACAAATTTTTGCAATCCCACACAGACCCCCGTCCTTTCCCTCGCAGTCATGTAAGTAAAAATCACCAATGAAAAATTTTTACTTTTTTAAAACTTCCCCTTCATTGACAATACCCCTAAAAGTCCCCAAAAAATCCACCGATACATGGAGCAAATTACCAACAAGTGATTGTATAAAAATACCCCCAAAAAACCAAGCCCCAAACAATTCTACAAAAGCTCAAATAATTGCAGACCCTGACCGAACGCGACCCCACAGGACACCAGCTGTCACGGGCTCGATTAATATACCACCCCCATACAGGCCGATAGGGGGTAGATACTTTTATGAGACTTGCGACATATAAGTGATACACGCATTTAATTTGTAACCACCGGGAGACGTCTTTTTGACAGCTTTTTTACTTTCCTTTTTTTCCACCGGTTACACCTTCATGCTATTGCTCCCGCCAATACCCTCCCCGAGGATTTGGCCAAATTCTTAGAATCCTCCCTTTTCCGAACTCCTTAAGTTTAGGGATGCATCCCCCTTAGGTTTAAAAAGGGGGGACTGAAACAGTATTGGGGCCACAGGGAGGTAATTTGGGGCCAAGGCAAAGGGATTGGGGCCAAGGAGGTTTTTGGGGGCCAAGGGGATATATGGGGGCCCCAGGGAGATATGGGGCACTGAGGAGAAAAAGGGCCTGAGGAGTATATAAAGGGGATGAGGGAGGGAATAGGGGGGGAAAGGGAGGTTATAGGGGGCCCCAGGCAGGTAGGGGGGGACAGGAGTAAGGGGCCACAGGGAGGATATAGGGTCATGAGGGGTATATGGGGCCCCCCAGGGATAAAGGGGGGACTGGGGGAGTATAGGCCCCGGAGGGTTTTGGGGCCAAAGGCAGTAAATAGGGGGGACAGGGGGTATGATGGGGCCCCAGGGAGGGTTTTAAAGGGCATTTGAGGGGGGATATATGGGGGGCCCGAGGCATAATGGGGGCCACAAGAGGTAATAAGGCCGAGGAGTATGGGGGCAATGAGGCTTTAAAAGGGGGGCCCCAGGCAGGTTTTGGGTGCCACAGGCAGGGGATATGGGGGCACAGGCGGGTATATAGGGCACAGGCAGGGAAAGGGGGCCCCAGGCAGGGATAGGGGGCCCCGCATAAATGGGGGCACAGGCAGATATGGGGGCCCCCGGAGGTAAAAAGGGGGACAGGCACATATGGGCCCAGAGGATTTTGGGCCGGCAGTATTTAAAAAGGGGGGCCCCAACGGGATATGGGGCCCAGGCAGATATGGGGGGCCACCGGGGGAAAGGGGGGCCACAGGCGGATTATAGGGACAGGGAGGGATATGGGGGCCACAGGCGGGATTATGGGGCCCCGGCGTATATGGGCAAGGGAATTTTTAAACGTTTAAAAAAAAAAACATTAATACTCACCATCTCCCCCCGGGGAGCGCGCTCCCCTTCTGTTCTTCAGCCCGCCTCCCCCCGGCGCTCCCCCGGGCGAAGCCTTGACGCGCTTTGGGGCCGAGGACAGGGATCGCGTGACTGAAGCATCGCGACCCTGCCGGCTGGGGGCACGGGCCGGGCGGGGTTTAGCGCTGTGAACCCGGGAGCCTCGCGGGGTAGACCCGCGGGTCCGACACTGTCTGCGGGCAGGGAGCGCTCGCTCTCTGCTCCGCAGAAGCCCTCAGCTGTGTGTGCGTCCAGCGGACGCACATGCAGCTGAAGAGCCAGTCGGTGCTCCAGGCCCAGGCAGAGGCCTGGAGCCCGGGAGACTCGGGGCACAGGGGGTTTTATTCGGGGCCCGAGCCCCGAATAGAACAGCCTAGCAACGCCCCTGCAAATAACTCATAATTTTTACCAGAGATTGAACGCATTAAAACCAAAATTCCCGCAAACATAGCTCAAGTATCTTAGCACTAGATTCTCCTTTTTTGAATCCACCAAAAATCCAACTGTACCCACCGCTGTGTAGACTTCAACAGAAAATCCGTGCTTTAGTCTACACAGCATGGACGTTCTACAGAGTCACCGTCCGTCCGGCGGTAGACATGTTCTATCTTCAACCAGATACCCTTCAGCTTCCTGTGCAGCCCATGCACTGGGCCACTGAGAATCCGAAATCCGACCGCGTTTTTTGCACAAAGCTAAAATACCATAGAAATTCCAATGGTATACCATTGCTGTGGAGACGTAGCCTAAGGGTGTGTTTTTATATGCTGTGTACATTTTGCTGCAGTTTACCATGATTACAAATACTTGCTACTTTATTGACTTTTTATGCAACAGAGCAACAAAAATACATCTAAAGGGGTTGTCTCACAACATCGATTCATTTTACTTCAGTCCTGTTTTCTGTTTCATTTTTGAATTCAGGGGCACGTTGACTGGCTTCTACTGGCTACTACTGGTCTGCAGTGATGAGCTGCTGAGAACACCAGGTCTGTAGCTATAGCAACCAAAGCTGGCAGCCTATCAGGATAGATCAAACAAGTCTGTAGCTATAGCGACCTGAGGAGCTGATGCAGCCCATATAAGAGGGGATATGTCAGAATAGGTAGGACACTGTTAATGGACACATATTGCAAAGTGACTTGTTTTAGATCTTTAACATAAACAGCAATTCTTGTAGTGAGACAACCCCTTTAAGTTTATGGCTGTAGTGTTTAAAAATGACAAGCAGTTCAAGGGGAATGAATACTTTTACAGCCCACTTTAAACCAGCTCCTGTGCTGTTTATACCACACAGCAGGGAGTATCATCACCATCTTGGCGTGACAGCTAGAGCAATGAGAGTAGAAATAGATGGTCCGTAACCTAGAGAAGCTTGTGTACACAAGCAGACAAGAAGATATGCGCTAACTAAAAGGAAACAAAATCAAAACATTGTGGTGAGAATACCCCTTTAACCTAATATTTGGTTACACAACCTTTTTGAAGAAATCGCCGCAAACAAACAATTTCTATAATTCTCAATGTATCTTCTGCCCCTATTCAGAGATATTTTGGCTCACTCCTCACGAGCAAACTGCTCCCGCTGTCTTAGATTTGAAGGGTACCTTCATCAGACTGCAAGTTTCAGTCCCTTCCAAAGATGTTCAGTACGATTTCGATCACCGTTCCTCTCTTCGATTGGGGCATGCACGGCAAAATCGCGGGGCTCAGATCGCTCAACATTGCAGCTGAAAGCCTTGTAGTAGCAGAAAGTAGTAAAACCGCCATCTTTGTACACCTTAATGCATTGTATTACAATGCGTTAGGCTGTATAAATTATCGCACCAGCTAGTGGTAAAGTACTCTAAGGGGGCACAAAGTTAAAATTTAAAAAGAAAATGTTTTCAAGTGTAAAAACAATGTAAAAGTTCAAATCACCCCCTTTGGCCATTTTACAAATAGAAAGAAATAAAATAATAAAAAAGCTACACATATTTGGTATCGCCGTGTCTGAAAAAAGTCCGATCTATTAACCCCTTAAGGACCCAGCCTGTTTTGACCTTCCTGCACAGCCCTATTTTTGAAAACTGACATGTTCAATTTTGTGAGAATAATTTTTTACACTTTTACCTATTCATGTGATTCAGGATTGTTTTCTCGTGACACATTGTGCTTAAGTTTAGTAAGAAATTTTTATCCATACAATCCTTGTTTGTTTTTTTGAAAATCAAAAATTTTCATGAAATTTGGAAAATTGCGATTTTGAAAGTTGCAAAATTTCTGCGTGCAAGGCAGAAAATTTTTCACCCAAAATAGTTTATAACTAGCAATCTACCATATGACCACTATAGGTTGGCATCATTTTTTTAAAAGTTTTTTTTTTTTTTACGACATTAGAGGGCTTTGAAATTTAGTAGTAATTTCTCACAATTTCAGAAATTTCAATTACATTTTTTTAGGGGCCACTCCCGTTCTGATGGCTTTAGGGCCCCATTTAGATACCCCCATAAAAAAATCCATCTAGAAATAACCCCAAAAATATTTTACAACCCTATTTAGGAAGTTT
>JAODAL010040223.1:0-37113 GCA_025379985.1 Phyllomedusa bahiana
ATAGGGTAAAGGGAAGACCCCAATGGCCACAGGCGGGAAAAAAAGCAATCCAGGAAAATGGGCAAAAGGTCAAAAACGGGGCCGGAAATTATAATAAAGCAACCCCAAAAAACCCTGGCAGAGGGGGTCGGGGGTAAATTTAAAAGATTGCCCCTCCCCGGCCCCCCCTTTAAATTATTTTTCCCCAAAGCTATTAACGGGTTCCCCCCCCTTTTTACCCCTTCAAAACCCGGGCCTCAATTTTTGGGGTGGCTAGTTTCCCCAACAAAGGTGTTGCAACGTTCCCCCAAATTAATACCAAGGGGCCCCCAAAAAGGGAGTGCCAAAAAAAATATTCCCCCCCCCATGACACCCCCCCAACCCCCAGAAAACCCTTTGAAAAAAGGCAGGAGGACCCAAAGTTTTTCAAGTTGTTGCCCGGCCAAAAATTCCCCTGACCCTCCCATCCGAATGTCGCAGCGGGAAATCGAACCATCAGACCGGCCCAACGTTTTTCCCCAATTTCCTTTACTTTCCAATTTCGTTTGAGCTTGGGCAAATTGGGGGCCTTTTTTTTCCTGTTCTTGGCTGAAAGGGTGGGGCCCCCCCGGTGTGGCTTCTGCTGTGAAAGCCCATTTTCCTCAAATTGCCTTTACTGGGCATTCAGAGATGCCTTCTCCCTTTCCCTTTTGGTTTTTAACGGGTGGTATTTGAAGTCACTTTCCCTTTTTCTTTCAGCTCAAACCCAAGGGGCCCAAAATTCCCTTTTGCCCTATGGTTTAACCAAGGGAAAATTTCCGCCCACAGGACCCCCCTCACGGAAATGTTTTTTCTTTTTCGGGGACCATTTTTTTTAAAACCCCCTAGAATGGTTGGCGGGGAAAAACCCCAAAGGGATCACATTTTCCTGAAAAAACACCAGCCCAAACCCCCTTCGGGCACCAACAATCATCCCCGGGTTCAAAGGAAACCAAACCCCTTTTTTTTCCCCCCATACAGATGCTCGGTTTAACTGCAGGAAAATTGTTTTTACCATGCCCTAAAATCCCCTAAATGCATGAGTTGCCCCCAAAGTGTTTGGCTGAAAAGAAATTAATTTTAAACCCGGCATTTGGACAGGTGTACCTAATAAAGTGGAGGGTGGAAGTGTATTTTCAGTGATCAGAAAATTAATCAATTACTACACACGGGCCCCTTTAAATTTCAAGAGTTTGGGGCATGCGCCCTGGGGGAATGTGCTCGCCATTACATAAAAAAGGATTGCAGGGAAGCAGGAGCGGAGACAGGAAATAGTTTAGGTGGGGAAATTCGGGGAAAACTTTCCTTTTTCACAACCCCCGGGTTTTGGGGCACTGCGCGACCTCATAACAGTACCCCCCCCCTTAAAACCCCTCCCTCTTTTTTGGGCCCGTGTTAAAATTTTGAAAAAAAGATGAGGGAGTAAAAAAATTGTTTTTTTGGGTCCCCGAAAACCCCCCCAAGACGACAAGATAGTACCGCTTTCCCCTGATAAACTTCTTGACTAGAATTTCCTAGTCATTATAACTTGTTTTAATATTACACTCTAGAAATCATCCAGGCCCTTTCTAAATTCATCAAGATAAGTTCCTCTGGCAGAGAGTTCCACAGTCTCACTGCTCTTACAGTAAAGAATCCCTTTCTACATAAATAATCTTTATATAGAAACCTTCTTTTTTCTAGACATAGAACAAGCTCCCTTGTTCTGGATACAGTCCTGGGTATAAATAGATCTTAAGAGAGATCTCTATATATGTTTTTTAAAATTATATTTAAACATATTTATTATGTGCCCCCAAAGCCGTCTTTTCTGTAAACTAAATAACCCTAATCTTACTAATATTTCTGGGTATTGCATTCCAACCAGTCCTTTTATTATTTTTGTTGCCACCTTTGTACCTGTTTAAGCACTACAATTTCTTTCCTGTGAACTGGTGCACAAAACTGTACACAATATTCCATGTGTGGTCTGATCAGTGATTTGTATAATGATGTTCTAATCATGTGCCTGTATGCCCCTTTTAATACACCTCATGATCCTATTTTCTTTGGCAGCTGCTGCCTGACACTGGCTGCTACAGTTAAGTTTACTTAGACTACGATTCCCAACTCCTTCTCCAGTCACTTTTACCCAGCGTTTTTTCTAATTAACAAGTAATCATGGAATGTATTTTCCTTCCCATGTACATAACCTTGCATTTATCTATGTTAAACCTCATCTGTCACTTCTCTGCCCAACTTATAAGTCCTCCAACTTATCCATATCCCTTTGTAATAAAACATTATATTCTATTGTGTTGATTACTTTACAGAGCTTAGTATCATCTGCAAAGAATGATATTCTACTGTGCAATCCCTCTGTATATAATGAATATATTAAAAACAAGAGGGTCCAATGACCCCTGTGGAACCCCAATAGTAACTGGGATCCTGTTTGAGTATGTACCATTAATCACCACCCTTTGTTTTCTATCACTGAGCCAGTTGCTTACCCACTTGCACACATATCCCCCAGTCCAATAATTCTCATTTTACTTACCAACCTTCTATGTGGCACAGTATCAAATGCTTTAGAAAAAATCTATGCTTCACCCTGATCCAGTCTAGGGCTAACCTCCTAATAGAAGCTGATGAGATTAGTTTAACAGGACTGATCCTTCATTAACTCATGCTGTATGATTCTTGAATTTCAGTTAAGGGCTGAAGATCAGGGAGTCCATTAGCCTCTTCTAATTACTGGTAGAACTAACTTCATATCCAATACAACTAGCCAAAACTCAACTTGCCATTAGGTACATAAAGTCTATTAACACTGCATGGAGCTGTTCCTCTGTTATTCCTCCTAGAAAGATAGTTGAATAATAATAATAATAACTCATAATAATTATAAATAATAATAAAAAAATAAATAAATTAAACAACTAAGGAACGACATGTCTGAAAAGAAGGGGCGTGTCGGAGGAAAATTGACGATCTCTTTTTTCAGTGTTTAATGTGCCTGATGTATGAAAGTGTTTTCTGTGCGTTCATAAATGGTGTGTAATGTTCGATGCCTATTGTCATGGGCGGCGCCACAGCCCGTGGGGCAGGCTGCGGGCGTGTCCATCTTCCTGCCTGCTCCCCAGCTCCGGGGGCGAGCGGTTCCGCGATCCGGGTATAGGGCCGTGGGCGCATTCGTCCTCTGGAGCACGTTCACATACCTCGCCGCGCTCCTGCTGTGCTTCGGTACTGCAGCTCAATTGAAAGGTACAGCGTGCCGGTGATTGGTCTCACCAGGCGCTGACCCTATTTAAGTCCTGCCTCTTCCTTATCTCACTGCCGGATCTTAAGTGCCTTTTTGCCGAGAAAAAGCGTCTTCCATGTGCCATGATTGACTCTTCCGTGTACTGTACCGTATTTCACTCCCGTCCTCGACCACGAACCTCAGCCTGCCTGTCATGATCTTCTCCTAGTCAACCCTACAACGACACCCTGCCTTACGATTTGTACGCACAACTCACTCTTGGCTGCCACCGCAAGGAATCCATGCCAGGGAAGCGACCTGTAAGTTTCCAGCCCGCAGCAAGTCCATCCCGCTTTGCGGCGGGCTCTGTGAAAACCCCACCAGCTTCATACTTAGAACTCTGCTCCCTGGTGCGGCTTCGTAACCGATCGCTTGCGGTGGTCCAGCGATCCAAGTACTGCACCCATATACAGAATGTGTTAGGCACATTGACTAGAATTTAGGCGCATACGTAATGCACCTACCATGTATTAAGGTTATAGATAGGTTGGAAGTAATAAGAGAAGTCATTAGAATATAGCATGTCATGAATAAAAATTATGGAACTGGATCCTGCTGGTGAACTCACAGGTACCAGCAATACCTTTGCTGTGCTGGCTCTTGCTGTATACAATATGAGGACAGGCAAAATACATTTAAAATTTTATGTAGTAGAAATTTTTAACTATAAAAAATCTGAACATCATATAAGTGGGTTTTTTTATGTAAAATTGTTTTAGATTCTATTAATTTTAATACATTTTTATAGGAGATATTTTGTATATTGGGATATTATATAATGTTTTGTATTAATTTTATATGATCACATTTTTTTATAAATTTTAAATAATTACATTTTATACAATATTAATAATTATAAAAAATTACTTTTATTATTGTACTGGAGGAAGTTGAGAAATATGGACATTTTTGCCCTTCGCAGCAAATCTATCTCCACTGCGACACCACAGCTCAGGCAGAGCACATTGACATAGTCTGCCAGTCGGTCATTAATGTGCCTAGGATTAGCCAAACCACATTCATAATGTGTTCTAATATTAACGAGTGTTGTTGCGTCGCATCCAGAACACGCCCCAGCACGCCTTTCATGTTAGCGCATTAGAAAGTGTTGATCTTATGAAAATGCGCCCAACATATTCATTAGGTGCATTAGACATCATAGCCGCTCACTTAGGGCATTGTACGCCAGAAAAAAGGTGACAAACACTTTCGATACGTGTCGCCCTAAGGTGGTTACCAGTTGGGGTTTTTTTTCCTACAAAATTCCTGACATTGTCTAATCATTTCTTACTGGTGTAAGCACCCACCGCCTTGGATAGTGAGGAATAGTAACTCCAAGTTGACGATTTATTCATAGATATAGATTCTGGAGGAACAAAAGAGCAGCACTCATGTGGTGCTACTTTCTGTTAGCGTGCGACCATCAAATTATTGAAATTGGTCAGTAAAATAATAATTTTTTGGGCGAATAATAACAAAGGAAAAGCACTTCCATCGCTTCATTTTAACCTTGCCCAAATGGTTTTGTGTAAAATAATGTCAGCCACTCTTTTCTCCCTGATACATATGACTTGAATCCGCTAAGTGTCTTTCAGCTGGCAGAGAACATTAATTCATTTTATTTGCTTACCTGTGTTGGCCCTCAGTTATCAGCAGCTCGGAGGAAGCAGGTCAAAGTAACGGCAATCTCTTTATTGGATAACTGCTCTTTCATTACAATGCCAACACTCTCCGCTCACAGAGTAAAGTACGGCAGCGGCTTAAAAATAAAAGTTTCTTCTCTTTATTTCTACAACATGTTTCTCTTGTCATTTCTCTAGGTAATAAACTGAACTCTCTGGAATAAAAGAGACTTGGTCACATTATTTGTAAAAGGACTTCATAAACCTAGGCAGATTCAACACTAAACTAATGGGAAGCGATGGTGCACACAATTACTGACTACCAATCCTAAGCACCCTTACCCCTTAGATCTTATTTTGTTTCTGGGACACAATTTGGTCATACCCCTCATTCCTAAACCCATTAATTTTTTAAAAACTCTATCTTAAAGAGGTTTTGTATACTAAAATAAATTTTATTTAAATTTAGGCACAAATATAAGAAAAAAATTATATATTAAACTAATGACTTCCATTTCTGCCGCTCTAGGGACTCTCTGGTATCTTTCTCAGTGCCGGAGAAGAATCTTGCACATTCATTCTACTACAATGGAGCATAAGCCTCTCCTGCCTGTCAGGGCGAAAACTATCCGAAGTGAGAGGAACAGACTTCTGGGAACTCTGAGAGGCAGCAGTAAGGACAACAGGTAAGGCTTGGTTCACATATGTGTCTGGAGGTTCCGTCTCATATTACCATCACATTGATGGACACCAGAGACAGTGGAAACTTATATCAAAAATGGACCCACTGTTAATTAATATGTGTCCCTCAGGTGCCCGTGAGTGTTCTTTCATGATGTCCTGTACAGACCCCCCTTAGAGCTCTGGTCATCGGCCATTGCAACAAAACCCATGGTATCGGCCATAATGTTCTTTGTATTGTTTTCACCTTGTGAATGCAGTCATACTCTGCTCTTGTTAATTGATTCCTGCCCAAAGCCCATAGTCAATAGATGTCCTCTCAGCACCTCAGCTAGTTAACTTATTTCCTTGCAAGTCTTTTTTGATTGACAACTTGTATCCCAACCTGGTCTTATTGTTTGCTGTCCACCTATCACCTCTTTTCTTTGTTCTCTGGTCTGTTATAAAAGGATTATTGTGTCCCATTTCTCCTTGCCTGTGTCGTGTTGGTCCCGCTCCTCGGCCCGCGGCCGCGGGCGCACCCCGTGACCAGCCACCCCGGGTTTGTGTCGGGGTCGGGTGGCGCCGCTGGACCGCGGGACAGTGGTGGTCCCCGCAGCGCTCACAGACTCCACCTTGACCTTCGTTCCTGTCCCGTCCGTGCGCCTCTGCCAGCCGAGGCGCGAGCGTGCCCATTTCCCTAAGGGCGCGCAGGCTCGTTTTCACAGGAAAATATGTTAAAGGACCAAGCCGCCCCCGTGTAATTGAGCTAATTGGCGGGCGCTTCCCCTATTTAAGGTAACACTCCACAATCAACTCTTGCTGGTTCTATGTTGCCCCCGAGCCTTAGAGAAAGCGTTCCTCAAGTGTAATTCTCGCCTTACTGTGTGCCAGACCCCTTTGCTACGTTCCCCACTCCGAAACCTCTGTCGCCTGTACCTGACCCTTCGCTGGCCGTGTCCCACGACCACGTACCATTGCTGCCAAGCCCTGCCTTACTCCGCCTGCCACCCACGACTACGATTCTTGGATGCGATTCCTGTACTACGTTGCAAACCTCGGCTGCCCGTCCGCAACAAGTCTACGTGCAGGTGTAGCGACCTGGTAGCGCCTCACGCCGCAGCAATCCATCCCGCTTTGCGGCGTGCTTAAGTGAAAACCGGGGGGCTTACTTAGATCCGCCCCTGTGTGCTTAACCTATCAATCGCTTGCGGTGGTCCAGAGCATCCACTACCCAGTCCGTTACATTTAGATCCACCATGGAACCCCGCCCAATGTGCCCCTCCCAAGTCTACGGCGTATCTCACGAACCTTGTCGCCCAACAGTCGCAGCATATCACGCAACAGCACCAGCAATTGGGTCAGCTGTCTGCCATGATGCCGCCAATTCTGGCTCCCAGCAAGCATCAAACCTGTGCCTCTTCGCCGGTGGTTCCATCTCCTCCCTGCCGCCCGCTGGCAACCCTGGGTCCGAAGCTTTCGCCTTCCTCTACCTTCCCAAGTTCGATGGGGACTCGAACTCTGCAGAGGCATCATTAACGCAGTGCTCCATGCATGTGGAGCTGATGACCGATCAGTTTCCCACTGAAAGGGCAAAGGTGGCGTTCGTGGTGAGTCTTCTATCCGGAAAGAGGCCCTTGGCCATGGCGACACCCCTTTGGGACCTCGGAATGACCCTGTGAGACCGCAGTACCCTAAAGGCCTTTCCTCTCTGAATTCCGCATCGTTTTCAAGGAGCCGGCGCGTGCATCTATCTGCGGAGACGCGCTATTGAACCCTACGCCAATGGGACCTCCTCCGAGGAGACCTATGCCGGTCCCAGTTACGCACCTAAGCCTTCCAACTTTCGGGAACAATGTCATTCTTCTGCACCCTCATTCCAAGAAGGGCCTGTAATGCAGAGTAAAAAGACGCACTAGCAGCAAAGACCTCCTATCTTCTTGTGCGAACTAATCGCATCTGGCCCCCACGCATAGACGTGGTGTTTCATGGAAAGACAGCAGGAGCTCCGCCAGGAGAGTGACTCTGACACAACCCCGCAGCCGACTACCTCGGTTGGCTCTCACCGGTTCCAAAGGCCTCCGCTGCCTCCTCCACAGTTTTCCGGCCGAGGACCCTTGCCAGGTGGACAGGGCCACCACTTGTCGAGGAAAGAGCTCTCCCGCCCGCCGATGGAGAACCTTTGTCTCACTACTACTGCGCCAGTCGGACCATATCCGTAGAAGTTTGTCCGCAGCCGTCCTCAGCGGTTCGGAAACAGCTCGCCTACCTAGTTTTTGTGCCGTAGGAGGCTTCCCTAGGTGGTTCATCTGTCCTTTCACTACTGTTGTTGCCTGTGCAGGTAACAGACGGATGCTGGTCTATCGTTCTGGGTCTCTGCTTCCTGGACTTTCCGGCTCCGCCGGGAACTTTATTCACACTCACTGGTGTCCACGCTAACTCGCTTGCCAGTAACTCCGCCTGGAAAAGCGTTGCTGTATCCATCCGTCAGTGGGAGCTTCTCAAGGTGACTCCATTCAGTTCATCACCCGGCCTGTGACGCCTCCGTTAGGGGTCCTACACACGGAGAAGAGTCTCCTTTCATGTCCTGCCTCGCGCTTCTTTGGCGATCCTGTTGGGGCTACCCTGGCTGAAACGTCATGCCCCTGCGCTTGATTGGAAGACAGGCGAAGGGCTACGTTGGGGAACGTAATGCCAGGACCTCTGCTTGGTGGCACCACTCCCGGTGTCAATCACTCCTCCCCAGTCGCTCCAACCAAGTATCTACAAGGTCGCCAGTGGAGTACGAGGATTTTGGAGATGATATTCTCCGGAGAAACAGGCTGAGAAGCTACCGCCCCATCGGCCAAATGATTTCCCTATCGACCTCCTTCCCGGAACCAGTCCCCCTCGGGGTAGGGTCTACCCTCATTCTGTGCCCTCTTTCTGTGACCCAGGCCATGTCGGCCTATATCAGGAGAAATTGTCGAAGGGTTTTATACGGCCAAGTCCTCCTCGCAACCGCTGGGCTGGCATCTTCTATCGTTCAGAAAAAAAGACGGTTCAACTTCGTCCAAGTATGTGAGGGCTAAACAAGATCACGTGAAGAATCTCTACCCTCTTACCCCTGATCTCTGATGCTCTTTGATCACCTCCGGGAGTGCCAAGGTCTTTACCATATTAAACCTACGAGGAGCCTATAACCTCATCAGACAATTCGTGAAGGGGATGAGTGGAAAACGCTTCAATTCCAACACACGGGACGAGCAATAGTGAGAATCCCTCGGTGGTTGCCCTTTTGGGCTATGCAACGCCCCAGCCGTATATCAGGAGTTCTCAATGACGTGTTCGTGATTTGCTGTACACCTGCGTTAATTGTATACGTTAGACGATATCCTGATTTTTTTCCCCTGACATCCCAGACCCATCAGGTACAAGTACACAGCCATGGTCCTGCGACGCCTGCGGGGCAATCGACGGAATGCCAATCTGGAGAAGTTTTGGTTCGCACCAGCCAGCCTCCCTTTCCTTGTACCAAAGTTTCGATCGAGGTCCTGCAGGTGACCTCACCCAGCTAAACTCTCCGCGATCCAGCAGTGTCCCATACCGTCCGGTCTCACGGGCGATTCAATGCTCCCTAGGATTCGCCAACTACTACCGGGCAGTTCATTTTCCCCACTCTCTACGCTGGGTGGCCCCATAATGGCTCTCACCCGTAAGAATTCTAACTCGAGATGTTGGCCTCCGTCTGCCAAGGGAGCATTCACCGCCCGACTGAAGACAACGTTCTCCTCAGCACCTATTTTTGGTCCGGCATAGAATCCAGAGAGACCCTTCAGTCTAGAGGTGGTATCGCCCTCTTCCGTGGGAGCCGAGGGCAGTCCATGACTCAGAAGGGCCCTAAAGGCAAGACCGTCACATGCGTTTTTTTTTTCTCGAAGACCTTCTCCCTCAGCAGAACGTAATTACGCCATTTAAAGATCGGGAACTGTTGGCCATAACATGCCCTGGAAGTGTGGCGACATCTGTTGGAGGGAGCATGGCACCCGTATTGATGTCTTCACAGACATAAGATCTCCAATTACCTCTCCAGACGAGCTCAGCGTTTAAAACCCTCGACACAGGCCCGGTGGTCTCTTTTTTTCTCGCGCTTTGATTTCAAGATACACTTCCGACCAGGGCCGAAGAAAAATGAGTCAAGGCGGATGCCCTCATCCCGTGCATCTGACATTACCGGGGAGGAACCGGTGTCTCAGCACATCATAATTCCTGAACGGCTGATTCATGCGGATCTGGTGGATCTCCGTAACGTTCCTCCGGGCAGAACCTACGTGCATCCCGCGCTCAGGAGGAGGATTCTGGGTTGGGGGCATAGTTCTCTTCTGGCCCCGGCCCACCACCGGCGTACGGAAATCCTACGTCCACCATCCTCGCGACCACTCACTGTGGCCAACCCTGCTCCCAAGATGTCAAGGGACTATCCGTTCTCGGTCCTGCACCACCGGTGCCCGAAACAAGGTTCCTCGCCACAGGCCCACAGAGGACCTCTTAGTCCCTCTCTCCCCTGTTCCGGAGTCTCCATGGACACCACATAGGCATGGACTTTATCATGGACCTTCCTCCTTCCACGGGAAACCGGTCATCTGTGGGTCACAGACTGGCGATTTCAAAGATGTCCCACTTTGTGCCGCTTCCTGGTCTCCCCTTCTGCTCCCCAAATTGCGGGTCACTTCTTACCATCAACATTTTTTGCCTGCATGGTTTACCATCCACACCATCGTCTCCGATACGAGGCATTGTCCAATTTATCTCTAATATTCTGGCGTTCCCTGTGTTCCCATTTGCAAATCAAGTTAGATTTCCTCTCCGCATATCATCGCCATAGAAATGCAGGTGGGAGAGGGTAAACCAATCTTGGGTGGGGAATATCTACGGCACTTCGTGTCCGGACACGTCAGCACAACTGGTCCGAATGCTTTCCATTGTGCCGATTCTCATATAATCATCGGAACTCCGACTCAACTGGCCGTTCTCCATTCATTGTGATCTATGGCCGTCACCCGCACTCTCCCCTCCCCTTGGCTTCTGCCTCCGAGGTTGCCGCCATGGACAACCAGATTCAGGATATCAGGTTCATTTGGCGAGAGACCCGACAAGCCTTACTCCAGGCTTCAGCCCGCATGAAAGACCCAAACTGACAAGAGGAGAAACATTCCCCCAATGTTCCTCCCAGGGGATAAAAGTGTGGCCTCTCTTCTAAATTACATACCCCTCAAGATCTCTAGCAATACAATTTGGTTCCGCTTTTCTGGGACCTTCATAGTACTGCTCAACTGAACCCGAGGTCCTATACAACACTGGCTACCTCCATCTCTCCCGGGTATCCTAACGCCTTTCATGTCTCCTTCCTAAAGGCCTCTGGTCCCATACTGGTTTTCCCCCAAGAGCGCTCCTCCCTCCGTCCCCGGTGCAGAGTCCTCCTGATGTTTTTTTGATGTGAAGGAACATCTTAACATGGAACCATCAGGGGTAAGCGATTCTTTCTTGGTAATGGAGGGAGCTTTTCGGCCCCGAAGAGATGTCCTGGGAAGCGGAGGCCAATAATCCTGAACCGAGTCCTGATCCGAAATTCCTTCAGCCTAAAAAGAGAGGGAGACGTAAGGGGGGGTACTGTCGCAGGTGGTCCCGCTTCTCGGCCATGGGACGAGCGGTGGGTCCGCAGCGCTCACAGACTCACCTGACCTCGTTCCTGTCCCGTCCGCGCCCTCTGCCGGCCGAGGTGCGCGTGCCCGTTCCCTAAGGCGCACGCGCGCTTGTTCTCAGAAATTTAAAGGGCCAGCGCCCCTGTAATTGGCTAATTGCAGGGCGCTTCTCCTATTTAAGTGACACTCCACAATCACTTCCTTGCTGGATCTATGTGCCCCGAGCCAAAGAGAAAGCTTCCTCAAGTGTAAATCCTCGCCTTACCGCAGTATCCAGAACTCTTTGCTACTTCCCTCACTCCGAAACTCTGCCGCCTGTCCTGACCTTCCTGCCTGTCCACGACCACGAACCATTGCCTGCAGCCCGACGCTTACTTGTCCTGCCACGACTAAATACGATTCTTGGATTGCGGATTCTTACTACCTGCACCCTCGCTGCCACCAGAAAAGCAAGTCACAGTCAGGGTACGACCTGGTATATCCTCACAGCCGCAGCAAATCCATCCCGCTTTGCGGCGGCTATGGTGAAAACGGGGCCTATTAGACTCTCCGCTCCTGGTGTGGCCTTAACTATCATTGCTTGCGGTGGTCCAGATGATCCACTACCCAGCGGTTACACAGCCTGCTAACTGTTTTTTACCTTTTGTGTCTGAATAGCTAGCCTTTACTCTTCTTGCTTATACCTGTTATCCTGACCTCCCATACCCACCAACTATTCCTCTCTTTAGTGATTCGTACTGCTTCTCCCGACTGTTGCTGGACCTGGCAAGGTTTGACTTCTGTTATTGTGTTTTGCGTTTGTTTTGTCTGCGTCTTGTGTATTCACCTACTTAATGTATCTCGCAGGCTTCGGTTGGGGCCGACCTGTTATTGGTTTTAACGTAACTCTATTCTTTCATGCGTTATTTACAAGTTTATGGCCACTTATAAAATGTGTTCAAAGTGTGCTGCCCAATGGTGTTGATTGTCAATGCAACCCTCTTCTCCCACTCTTGAATACACTGATAGCAAACACCTCATAAGAAATCGCTAGCGCATTGCTTCCAGTAATACTTTTTTTTTTGTTTCAGATGCTGGCACATCACGTATCTTCAACAGCATAGACAATTGCTTCAGATGACCCCAAAGATAAAAGTCTAAGGGGGTCAGATAGGAAAACCTTGGTGGCCATTCAACTGGACCACGACGACCAATCCACTTTCCAGGAAACTGTTCATGTAGGAATGCCCAGACCTGACACCCATAATGTGGTGGTGCACCACATGCTGTAAAAACTCAGGGAATGTGCCATCGTTCAGTGGCATAAAGATAGGCGAACACATCATCATGAGCAATTTCCAGATCTCCATTGATTTTCCATTGATGTAAGAATGGCCCGTCACTATCTTTGTACCCCCCATGATACACACCATACCCTTCATTTATTGGTGTCCCAACAGTCTTCGGAGGGATCTATCCACTTTGGTTAGTGTCAGAACCAATAGCGGTTGGTTTTGTTTGTTAACTTCACCATTACACAAAAAAAGTTATCCTCATCACTGAACATATGTACTTCAAAACTGAAGTGTCCAGTCCAATTTTGTTTTTGCCCATTGTGGAAATTCAGTGGCCGACCTGGGTCATCCTCATTGAGAAGCTGCAGCAGCTGGAATTTGTGAGTAGCTAATATCTGCCAAAGGGATGTTCGACTGATGCCATTCTCCAGTGACATTCGGCGAGTGCTACGCTGTGGCTCTGCTGAAATGAATTATAGGACAGCCACTGGATGTTTCTTTCTTTGTGACAGTTTTTTCGTATTTAACATTTAGGCAAATCCAACACTGACCTGTTCACGAAATTAGGCAAGCAGTTTGCTAACTATAGCATGAGAGGTAGGTGATCTCCTAGTGTCTTGGCATTGAAATCTGCTGCAATGACCCGGGATAGTTGCGTTCACACAAATCAAAACACAATTTCTATCAGCTCTTCCCCGTGTTACTTCTGCAACAATGTTCAATGGCTGTAAAAAAAGAGAAACTTGTAAATAACTCATGAAAGAATAATGTTGCATTAAAACCAAGTACACCATTGTTGTTCTTGTGAAATTCTCAATAAGTTCGATGTGTTACATGACCCTCTTCCTATTGGAAAAAATAAAGTTGGATCCAAAATGGCCAACTCAAATGGCCGCCATGGTCAACACCCCATCTTGTGAAAAGTTTTTGTTCCCCCTCCCGATATACTAATGTACACAAATCAATAAGTTTGATATTACCCAACCATTCCCATTGAATTTAGGTGTATCCATGTAAACGGTCCACCCGGTATATTACACGGCAATACTTCTGTAATGCAACATAATGTATATTTCCGAGTGAGCTTTACAGTGTGCTAAAATGGCAAGATCTGGAGACCTTTTTGTGGCCGACATGGATCTGATAACTGTGTGCCAGTGCCTTAAAGAGGTTTACTCCACCACAATCACTTGTATTAACCTTTAAAACATTATGGGCAAAAGTAAAATAAAGGCTATTACCAAATACATTGCAGCTCTGATTTTGCTATCCTTTCAGAGTCAGAGAAGTTCTTATCTCCTGTTTGTGTACACAAGCTTTTCTAGTAACCAATCAGCTCTCTTTGGTTTAGCCCTGGCTGCAAGGGTGACATCACTCCCTTCTGTCTTATCAGTAGCTCAGGAACTTGTTTATATTTCTTACTGACAAACTTTAACCCTTTAGAACTTTGTAGTATTGTGTCCTGCTGTTTAAACCCCTCCATCACCAATGTCCCACTATCAGGCTCAGCTAGGAATAAATAACAGAATTTAAATGACAGTTACTGCTATAGAACCACCCACAGCCTTAGCAAGAAGTAAGAAGAGCTAAAGCTATAGTAACTGTGTAAAAAAACCTGAACATCAAGTGGGAGCCAGAAGCTGTAGAACCACCCACAGCCTGAACAGGAAGTGAGATCCTTGTGCTTTGGAACCACCCATAGCCTGAATAGGAAGTAGAAGCCTGAAGCTCTGGAACTTTCCACACCGTGAACAGGAGGAGGGGAGGGGTCTGAAAGCATGTTGAGAACAACCCTTTAATGGGTCAAATATCTTGAAAAGTTTTCCCCCTCCCATATACTAATGTGACACAAACAATAAGTTGATATTACCAACCATTCCAATTGAATTTAGGTGTATCCATGTAAAGGGTCCACCCGGTATATTACACGGCAATACTTCTGTAATGCAACATAATGTATATTTCCGAGTGAGCTTTACAGTGTGCTAAAATGGCAAGATCTGGAGACCTTTTTGTGGCCGACATGGATCTGATAACTGTGTGCCAGTGCCTTAAAGAGGTTTTCTCACCACATTGTTTAACTTTAAACATGTAGGCAAAAGTAAATAAAGGCTATTACCAAATACATTGCTGCTCTGATTTTGCTTCCTTTCAGAATCAGAGAAGTTCTTATCTCCTGTTTGTGTACACAAGCTTTTCTAGTAACCAATCAGCTCTCTTTGGTTTAGCCCTGGCTGCAAGGGTGACATCACGTCCCTTCTTCTTAGAATTCTGGAGCTCAGATCCTTGTTTATATTTCTTACTGCAAACTTTAAACCCTTAGAACTTTGTAGTATTGTGTCCTGCTGTTAAACCCCTCCATCACCAATGTCCCACTATCAGGCTCAGCTAGGAATAAATAACAGAATTTAAATGACAGTTACTGCTATAGAACCACCCACAGCCTTAGCAAGAAGTAAGAGGCTAAAGCTATAGAACTGTGTAAAACCTGAACATCAAGTGGGAGCCAGAAGCTGTAGAGCCACCCACAGCCTGAACAGGAAGTGAGATCCTTGTGCTTTGGAACCACCCATAGCCTGAATAGGAAGTAGAAGCCTGAAGCTCTGGAACTTTCCACACCGTGAACAGGAGGAGGGGAGGGGTCTGAAAGCATGTTGAGAACAACCCTTTAATGGGTCAAATATAGTTACTGCCATGCTGAAAGGAAATCATCCTTGAGTTAGAATTCATAAATCAAGAAGCCCTGATCTATGCTTATGAACTTCTAATAGGAGGTCCAACATTACAGCACTGATATTGTTTTCATACTAAGGGTATGTTCACACGGCGTAATTGCGGGACGCATCTTGCTGCTTATTTGCACTTCAATATGTCCAAAATACACCCTGCATCTATGTCCATCTCCCCCAGTGTACAATGTGTGCGTATTGTACGCCGGGAGAGAGAAGTGACTGCTTACGCGCCGCTGATAATGTAAGTGCATGGAGTTGGTCGGGGGCCTGCTCTCCCACGATCTAGAAGTAAGCACTGGACAGAGCATATTTCTAAAACACCCGCTGTATTGTGGCGCATACAGTACGCCCACAATACGCCATGTGAACATACCCTAAATCTCATTTATGGGCATAAGGAACAAAGGATTTCTTTTTTTTTTTCAAACACATTTTATTAATTTTTCAAGTTATAAACATAGTTAGACATATTTGCAGCACTGTCAAAATATAACGCTTTAGTCATCAAACAATCTGATACGCATTACAATACATTGGATAATAAAAGACTGAAACTAACTTGAAGATAATTGTCCGAGTGTCCAATTAGCGTCATTGGCCTTAGGTAAGACCTGTCCGGGCCATTGAGACAGGATCGAGTTTCTATCCAGCGCAAAGCAGGACCCCCTTACACAAGGGATCTTGAAGTCGGATAAATGCTGTTTAGATGCTCAGCGCGGAAGAATCAAGTCAGCTTAAATTCTCCGTTTCCGTTGCAGGCAAAACCTCAGCTACACGCCTTAAGTC
The DNA here is from genome assembly GCA_025379985.1 of Phyllomedusa bahiana. Lineage (NCBI taxonomy): Eukaryota > Metazoa > Chordata > Amphibia > Anura > Hylidae > Phyllomedusa > Phyllomedusa bahiana. The sequence continues at coordinate 16,036 of JAODAL010040223.1, forward strand.
GTCCCCCCTTGTTCTACAGAGATTAATTAGGACATTAGACCGACTTACGGCGTTTCAATCTGAGATTCACAGGAGGAAGGGGAAAAACGCCATTCCTTTGCGGGTTCTAGACCCACCTTAGTTTCGAAGGAGAATGCGGTACGCGGTATTGTAAGGCCGTACTGCTTTTATGTCCGATCCATAGGTACTATATTTACTATTTTGCCATAGGCAAACTTAAACTCTATCAGTTCTCTATCTGTAAAACACTAAAACGTAACTTTAATTATGTATAACTCTTAACCTCTATACACACTATTTAAAAACCTGATTTCTAACCTCATCATTTAACCCTTTTTGCTTCTGAAAGAAGGAGTAGCTCCTTTTCTATTATCAAGTCTGGTGGAGCACCACCTATTAACAGGAAAGCCTTATATATACAGTAAATTACTAACTCCAGTAAGGGATCCCAAGCCTACTACTTGGGCAGTCGTCCCTAATCTCACGGACACAAAACAAATAAGGCTCCCTTGTGACACCCCTGCAGCAGGCGAGACAGAGGTGAGAAATCATATCTGACCTCCCCGACATGTTTCGCCAGCTAACCTGGCTTCATCAGGGGTAAGCGGTCCGATCATGTGATCAGTAATTTGCTGTATATATATAAGGCTTTCCTGTTAATAGGTGGTGCTCCACCAGACTTAATAATAGAAAAGGAGCTACTACTTCTTTCAGAAGCAAAAAGGGTTAAATGATGAGGTTAGTAATCAGGTTTCTAAAAGTTACATTTTAGTGTTTTACAGATAGAGAACTGATAGAGTTTAAGTTTGCCTATGGCAAAATAGTAAATATAGTGATCAAAAGTCACTCTCTGTTCTCTTGCAAGATTCCCAATTTTTTGGAGACTACTATCCATAGGTAGGCACATTAGCTAAAACAAACAAAACAAACTACTTGCTAAACTAAGAATTTCAAGAAATTACAAGACATTGTATGTGCATGGGAGAGAAAAAGAGAGATGTTGTCCCTCCCAGCGTTTCCGCTCAACTAGGTCTACTTAATCGGTAAAAGACATCCAGTCATAAGTTATATTCCAAGTGAAAGGGGGATATAGACATGGCTGGCGAAGTGCAAAAAGTTGCCCATGTCAATTTCTGACTAAATATTTCAGTTATCCCTAGGCACCTTACGCTGAGGTGTCTGCTGTTGCACGAGGTCCCGTAGAAACTTTGAGTCTACACAGTATGCCCGAGAGTTTGGCCATCAAATACCAACTGGAGGTTAGAAAGGGTTCCATTATCTGAAGAATTTCCGAGTCAGACATAAATTTTGTCAAAAATGTTTGCCATTTTGCAAAAAATCTGTTCAGACTGAGTGTCCTTCATGAGCTCTGTTAGAAGTTTTTCCATATATATATAAAAAGGATTTCAAATGTTGGAATCTAAATTTCCCTAGTTGGAGTTCAACATTTGTTCTGAAAGGGTCTCAGTAATTATCTTTAGCTTGTACAGTAGATACTTCATAAGCTGCTAAATTATGTAAGGTAACCTGAAAGTAGAATAGAACACCCAATTGTAACCCTAAAACCTCCCATAAAAATCACCATACTACCGTTAGATGAAAGAGTTACTGCCCACCAGGTCACCCTTCATTTTTCTATTGCTTTTTTCTTATTTTAATGCATCTAAAATTAAGACAATAAGCACAATGTTTCCTTTGAAAATGTTCCACTATTTCATGTCCACAGCTCCAATGCAGACCAATGTGTCTCCATTATTACATATTACAGTCAAACCTTATTTGTGATGTCATCCTGAGGTCATGTAGGACTGGGGACATGAGCAGGGCACTAAATGTATACTGCTGTTGCAGCGTACGGAACTGGGAAGGGTGGCAAAGGAGAGTGGGAATCGTAGTTGTTATAGACCCTTGTCACAGTGGCTGGACTCCACCAAACCCTCTCACACCCGTTCCGGCACGTAGTGCAACAAATTGGGGATACCTGAAGTGCGGATGATGTTCTAACCTCGGGGCACGCTCCAGGCTGATGACCATAGTCTTCCTGCTTTAGTGATGTTGTGGTGATGTAGAGAGGTACAAAACAACAAAATCCAAAATAATACCAGGGCTGGACATACCCAGAAGGTACATAAGCTAGTGATTCACAAAAAATATAGCACAAAAACACACCTTATAAATCACTTAGCAACTAGATACATAAAAACAAACTTTTATTAGAATAATAGATAAAATACTACACTAGCCCTATTACAACCCTCACAAATCTAAAGAAACCCTACCCTAACCAAGACACATGTAAGGTGCTCGCCCCAATAAGGGCGCCCCTACCCGGAACCTGTCCCTCACTGACAGTCCCTACTAAACCCTATTAGATATCCTAATAGTGAAAATGCCACTAGAAATAAGCGGCAATTGCAAAAAATAGGGTAATTCCTACCAAGGTAGATATGAGAGATATCAGTGGGAACGCCACCAACAAAAAAAAAAACTATGCTTGTAATGGAGGTCACTATTACATACACAAAACGAGATATAAATACACCATCTCAAAGCTATTTACTAATGAAATACCCCAAGCCAGAACAAAAACTGGATAAAGTGGCTATTGATAGCCCAAGCATAGAAAAAAAATATATATGCAAACACGTACCTCATAAAATACAATGGACAAATGGACACCTACATAATGCTATGGTTAAATATAGTATAAATACCAAAAAAGAGGAGGAACGGGTGACAATAAAACCCTCCCATATCATTACAAACCCCAGACCAAACGCTTTTTCCCCCTAAATTAAAGGGTTTTCATCAGGGGTCAGGGGTTTAGAAAATATAACCCCAAATAAAAAAAATACCAATAAAAACAAAGAAAAATTGATATGGGTGTTTTTCAACCCCGATAGTTCAGTCCCCCTGTTCAGGCCCCCGTCAAGATTTTTGAAGAGCCCTTCAAACTCTATGACAGGGGGGCCCTGAACTATCGGAGTTGAACAAACACCGAGTACATATTTTTTTTTCTTCACATTTGCCCTTTTATTTACAGCAGATGTAAACATGGCCCCTCTTCTTCCGTATTTACAACACAATCCTTTTCCCCCAACTGCTTTGAGCTGGGCCCTTTAAATTTTCCCCCTTTCCCCAAAAGTCCCTTATGTGGTGCGGTTTGGGACTGCAAAGCACTTACCCGGGGGGAGAAAACCGAATCCTAACAATTTAAAGCCCTTATTATTATTATAAATTTTTTTTTAGAGCGCCTTAATTCCGGGCGCTGTTATTTAAGGGGAAATACATACAAAAACAAATATTGAAAAATACAATGGTAAAAAAATGACTAGAAAATGAAACAAGAGGAAAGGGGCCCCCTTCCCGCGAGGGCTTACAAACAAAGGAAGAAGGGGAAAACAGGGTTGGGCAGAATCTTGCGGGCCGGGGGTAGGGGTGGGGGGGTTAGTGGGGTTGTAGGCTATCCAAAAAGGGGTTTTTTCGGGTTTTTTTGAAACTGGTGAAATTTGGGGGGAAGTCTGATGTTTTGGGTTTTAAGGATTCCAGAGTGGGGGTGAAGCAGGGGAAAAGGTTTGGAGACGGTTTTTGGGGGGACTAGAGGGGGGAGAAGGAGAAGGTCCTGTGAGAGGAGATTGCGTGAGGGGGGGTATCTAAAAATTGGGGGCAAATTATGGGGGAGGGGTTTTTAGGGAGGCCTGAAGCAGGGTTAGTAATTTGAATGAATTTTTTGGGGAATGGGTAGCCATGAAGGGGATTGGGAGAGGCAAGGATGCGGGAGAGAGGTGAATCAACGGGCAGCAATTTTTAGGATGGATTGGAGGGGCGGGGTGCTAACTGGAGGCCCAGGAAGGATGTTCAGATCAAGGTGGGAGATGCGGGGGGCGTGGATGCTTTTTTAATATTCGATTTGAGGAAAGGCGGATGCTGAAATTTTTAAGGTGGAGGGGGCAGGCAGAGGTGAGGGTTGGATGTGGGGTTTAAAGGGATAAAGAGGAGTAAAAGGGTTTTATCCCAAGGCAGCGGATGTGGAGCGGTGAAGGGTGTCCCCATTAACAGGAAGAGAGATCAGGTGGGGGGTAGAGGGGGACGGTGGAAAAGAGTGAATTCGTTTTTCCTAATTTGTTTTAACGACGGGGGGGAAGAAGGAGAAATGGATGATAGGCATTTTGGGATCTGGGAGAGAAGGGGATTTAAATTCAGGCCGAGATATAAAGTGGGTGTGCCCACGTAAGGGGTAGTTAAACCCATGCGAGGCTATGAGCTGACCCAGACCAAGAGTGTAGATGGGAAAAAGAGGAAGGGGCCCGGACAGCCCCCGGGGACCCCAAACAGAAGCGGGGGGGAAGGGGGTGGTGCAGAGGAGAGACCTGAATGTCCTTTCAAGAGGTATTAAGAACCGGGAGGGCCATGTCCGTGACCCGGAGGGGGAGGATTTGTAGCAGATGGGTGGTCGAAGTGTCAAAGGGGCAGGGACAGGTCTAGGGGGGAAAGGACGGAGTATGCGTGAGGCTTTAGCAGTTATAGTCTTGGGCCCTTTGGGGTTAGGGGCATTTTCAGTGGATGGTTTGGTCGGAAGCCTGTTTGGGTGGTCAAGGAGAGAGTTGGAGGGGGTGGGAGGCACTAAGATAGACTGCTGCTCGGGGTTTTTGGGGATAAAAAGGGGAGCATGAGATGGGGGGATATTTTGGGAAAGTGAGGATCTCGAGAGATGGGTTTTTTAAAGGATATGTTGGTCGGGTGTTTTAAGAGGGAAAGGGGAAGACCCAATGTTAATGGATAGTTTGAAAAGAGGGGTAGGGTGGGAAAAAAAAAGTGGAGGTCGGGGAGGGGGTAGGTGGCAGTGGGTCAAGGGTTTACAGGTATGGGGTTGGATTTGGACACTAGAGAGGATAGGTTTACAGAAAAATTTGGGAAGCTTTGGGGATGTTCACGGGGTACTGTGTCAGGGTGAGGTGGGTGATGGGTTGGTAGGGTATAGAGGTGGGTAGGGGGACTGGGGGGTGAAGCTTTTTTGATGGGTTTGATCTTTTTTAAAAAATGAGTTAAAAATCGTCCCTGAAAGGAGAGTGGGGGAGGAGGTGCTGGGGGGCGAAGGAGAGAGTTGAAGGTGTTGAAAAATGTCGGTGTTGTGAAAAAGGGGGGGGCAAAGAGGGGTAAGAAAATCCTTTTTGGGCGGGTGAGTGAGATTTAAAAGGGTGTAGCATTTTTTGTAAGAGGTGAATTTTCCGGGGGACGGCTTTTTTTCCACGGGTTCACAATTCTGGAAGTCCCCTCTTTTGTTTAATGGAGGCGTGTGCCAGGTTGTCTGTTGATTTTAGGGTTCTGTTGTGGTGAGAGACGAGAGTAAAGGGTGGGGGTGGTTTGGTTTGTTGAAAGAAAGCGCGGCTGGCGGGTTGAAAGTGAGGATAGGTAAAAGAGGTGCAAGAGAGCCAGAGAAGGCGAGGGTTGATTTTGTAATTCCGGGTGGGGGCACAAAGTAAAGGGGGACGGGGAGGGGAAAGGGTGGAAAAGGGAAAGGTTGTGGCAGATAGGGGGGTGGGGGAAGTTTGAGATGTCAATGGGGGCAGAGGCGGGTGAAGATGAGGTCCAATGGTTTTTCCCCGTGGTTTTGGGGGATCCAAGGTCCCGTAAAGGGGCCAAAGGAAGAGCAGAGTGGAGAAGTTTGCGGGCGCAGGGAGGTTGCATCAATTGGGATGTTAAAATCCCCAAAGACAATGGGGGGTTTTCAGGGAAAAAAAGTGGAGAAGCCGGGGGAAGAGAAGTGGTCGGGGAAGCAGGGGCGGGGCCTGGGGGGGGGAACCAAGCCACTTGCAGGTTGGGGGGGGAGTAATTTCGGAGAGGTGCACCTCAAAGGAGGGGGGGGTTAAGGGAGGGTAAGGGGGGGAATGGGAACAAAAGCAGGTATCAGATAGAGAAGGGCCAACCCTCCTCCCTGCTTGTTACCGGGGCGGGAATGGGAAAGTTGGAGACCGCCAAAGGAAGTGCGGCAGGGGGGACAGTGTCAGAGGGGGTTTAGCCCGGGGTTTTTAGACCAAAAAAGTAATTTTTGAAGATGAATAGGTCGTGTTTAGGAGAGTTTTGTTAATACAACCGTGGGTTCCAGAGGCTCCAGGGAGAGAGAGAGGGTGAGCTGGGATAAGGGAATGTGTTTTTAAGGGTTTAGGGTTTACAGAGTTTTGGAGTGGATCTGTTGGGAATGCAAAGGGAAAAAGTTGGAAGTCTAGGGGGCCCGGTTAGGAGATATATCCCAGCAGCCAGGGGCAGCAGTGAAGGTGAGCAGGGGGAGTAGGGGTAACTTATTTTTTCCCTTTGGGTTTGGTGCGGAGGGCGTTGAGGTGGGGAAAAGGTGGGTTTGGGAGCGCAGTGAAGGGAAAATGCAGGAGAATAACAACTCATTGCCCAGCAAAGGGGGGGGGAAGGCAATAAATTCAGGAAAAAAGGAGGTGAGTAAGCGGGAAGGAAAAGCATGGGGGGAGTTAGGTTATCAGGCTTACTGAAAGAAAAAAGAGGAGGTGTTACCTTGCCATCCTTGTTCATTTCTTGTTCAAGTCTTTTTTTTAATCTGCCACTTAGAACCATGGGCACGCACCAAGCACAAGCGACCCTTAAGCATGGATTTATACAGACTGAAGTTTTAATCAACAAACAAGGTGAACAGGGGGTGGGGGGTCGCTCAGTTAATTAGCAAAGTGAGGGAAAAATAGGGAAATCAGATAACAAGGTGACATGTGCTCTAAACAAACCCCAGGGGGTTTGGGGGGGGAGGGGGACAGTGTGGTGAACACAAATTATAACATAGAAAACACAAAAGAACACAGGGGGTTGCTGATGGGGGTTGTAGTTCACAAAGGTACAACCCAGTACAGTATTGAGAACACATGGATTGCAGATGGGGGTTGTAGTTCACAAAATGGATACATCACAGTACAGAATTTAGAACACACGGATTCTAGATGGGGGTTTTTAGTTCACAAAATGGAAATCACAGTACAGTATTGAGAACACACAGGAGTTGCTAGATGGGGGGGTATTCACAAAAGGATACATACCAAAATAATATTGAGAACACACAGGGTTGCTAGAGGGGGTTTAGTTCACAAAATTTTCTACCTGTGAATAAAAAGAGGGGTTTATCAATCAAAAGGGAAGGAAAATTCATGGAGGCATAATGGTTTTCTGGTTTTTTAAGTCTGCCCCTTCGAACTGGCACTTTTTAAAACCCTGGGCACTGCGACCAAGTCACAAAACACCCTAAGCATGGGTTTTTTTAAAATACAGGGATAGCAAAGTGACCACAGAAGAACTGGATCTAGATGGCCAGAAACCCGAGGGGAACAATTTTGGGGAAAACCCAAATGCCGGTAGGCCCCCCGGGGGACAATTTTACGCACTACCTCTTTGGGGGCACTTTCCCCAGTGTACATGTCCAAGGGAATTTTTCCAATACAACCATACAGCCCAAACCTTTTCCCTATAGGTCCCTTTTAAATTTTCCCAAACAGAGATTTCCCGGCGATAAATATGACCATGGAACTTCCCAGCTGAAGTCTGGAATAGGCCCAGTCTTCAAAGGGTTAAGTAAGACCGATTAACCCATTAACCCCAAACCCGGGCTTACCCAAAGTCCGGTGCCGGGTTTAAAGGTTTTAGTTTGTTTGGACACGCCGGTAAACTAAAGACTATAACATGTTCCCCACACCCGTCTTAACATTTGCCCATATGCTTCCTTTTTCCCCTGAAGAAACCCCCAAACAAAAGCAAGTAAACGCCCAAAGGGGTCAACTAGGGCTGATTTTTTTAAAAAGGGAAATTGCAGATACTTTTTTTTGGGTAGGGTGTGTGGTGCTGGCTCCAAAGGAGCGGGCCCCCCTTGTCGGGGAAGGGTTTATCTAAGTTTGTTTAGAATAGTAGAATATTTTATTCCCCCCTGTTTGCAAATGGACTTTGGGAGCTTAAAACCCTTTTTTTGGCAACCTAAAGGCCCAAAAATGGCCAGGGAAGATCAGGGCGGGTTTTGGGGGGCAGTATATACTAAAAAATGGGGCATTACATGCAGTATATCACGGCTTACCTAGGAAACCTTTTATTTAAAAGGGGGATTTTTTTCTTTTTTATGTTTTTTTAAAAAGGTACTAGTAAAAGTTAAATTTTTAAAAAGTTTTCCCTAATTGGGAATTTTTAGTGATATTTAAAAGGTTTTTAAGTACGAGATTTTTTCAGAAAAAAAAAATTTTAAAAAAGTCTGGTGTCAGCTGCTAATTCCAGCTCCGCTTCTTGTGGTTTACCCCTCAGATACTGCAATGTCTAAATGATTTAAAAAAATGATGCCGCTCATATTTCCCCCCTTTCCCATCGACACCCATGTGGGCCCATTGGCTAACCTTACACTAAGCCTTTTTTTTTTAACCCAAAAAAGAATAATTAAATTTTACTAATGGTTTAAAATCCCTAAAGGGGCTCAAATTTTTAGGGAAAAAAAAAACCCTTTTAAAAGGGATTAAAAAAAAAAAAAAACTAAATTAAAAAATTCAAAAACAATGCCCCTTTTGGGGCCCTTTTTTCAAAATAAAAATAAAATAATCAAAAAGGGTTTAAAAATAATTTGGAAAATTTGGGGCCCTTTTTAAAAATCAAAATTAAATTAAAATTTTAAAAAGATTATCCCAAGGGTGGGAAAACAAAAAAAGAAAAAAAATCGCAAATTTAGGTTGATGTTTTGGCATTTTCATTGGAAAAAAAAAGTGATCAAAAAAGTCCAAGAAACCTAAAATTTATACCCCAAAAAAAGTGCACTTTTACCCCCCAAAAAAGCACCTTCACTCAGGTTCAATCAGGAAGGGAAAAAAAAAATGAAACTTTTGGCAAAAATGTAAAAAAAAGAAAAAATTTTGAATTTTTTTCACTAAAATAACCCCATAACAAAACCTTTCAAATTACACAATGCCAGAAACGTATCAACCCTGCAGAAAACAAAAAATAACTTTTTTACCCAAAACCAAACAAAATGTGAAAACCCAACCCCCCCCCCAAGGGATGGTTTCAAAACATTTCCCCCCCACTTACAATTTTTTTTTTTCTTTTCCCAAATTTTAATGTATGGTCAATGACACCACTGGAAAAAACATCTTGTCCTGCTAAATAAAAGCCCTCATATGTCTATGAAGAAGGAAGAATAACAAATTTATGGTTATTGGAAGGCGTGGAGGGAAAAAATGATGAGCCATATTATTATGATCAGCTGTCAGGAAGTGGTTAAAAGCGCTTCCTCACCACAATGATTAGATTTCCACATGGAGGGAAAGGTAAATGAAGACTATTACCAAATACATTGCTTGTTATCGACTACCTCTCTTTGCTGCCTCTCTTCTCTCATTGCTTCAAGCTGCCATCCAACCATGGTGAGTCACTCCCAGCTGATTCTTTAGCACAGGAGATTGTTTATCTAAGTTAATGACCAGCTTTTACCGTTAGAACTCTGTAGCATTGTGCACTACAGATTTAAAACCTCCTGCAGTCATGTCACTGTAACAAGAATAGCAGAGCTTATATGCCAATCACTGCTACAGAACCACTCACAACCTTAACAGGAAGTATGAATATTAAGCTGCCTGTAGAACAGCATGGTGAGATAACCCCATTAAGGCAGAGATGTATGGGGAGGACAGGTTATGTAGAGTCTTATAGGTCATGATTAGAAATTTGAACTGAATTTGCTGGGCAATGAGTAGCCAGGGAAGAGACTTGCAGTGGGAAGAGGCAGAGGATGAGAGAGGTGGATCAGACAGACAGCAGCGTCGAGGATGGATTGGAGGGGAGCACGAGTGCTAGATGGGAGACCGAAGAAGAGAGGGTTGCAGTAGTCTAGGAGGGAGATGACAAGGACAGGGCCTAGAATTATTGAAAAGTTAAAGTCAAGAGCAGGGCGGATTCAGAAAATGTTTCTCAGGTGTAGGTAGTAGGAGGCGGTCAGGGCTTGGATGTGTTTAGTGTGAATGACAGGTGTAAGCAACCAGCAGAAAAAATAGTGGATGGAAAATATGTGCCTAGTAGGATGTTGCAAGTTGTATGAAAGTTCCAGGGATGACAAGGAGGCCGATCTAGTGGTACATCCCTGCCTTTCCAAACAACTGAGTGGCATCAGGAGAACTGCACTATTGGGACCACCAAGAAACCAGATCTTGGTGGGAGAAAAGACGGCAGTTTAGGTAAGTAACCATAGGTTACTTGTGTTTTGGTACTTTAGTATAGCTGCTATGCAGCTTTGATGGGCTGTCTTTTTTGTGAACGGCTGTAGCGTGGGAGGGAGGCCATTCACCCCCCGCTCCAGGCTTTAAGGGTGTTCCTAAGCCTTTAAAGCCTGTGCATGAGGAGATCAGGGGGGACAGACAACCTGATACTTAATAGTGTTTGGGAACCCTTTTCTCCATAGGGTGCTGAGCAGGAGAGAGGAGTCTGTACTGACCTCTGAACCAGACCAGTGAGTCTTCTACAAAGAGACTTCACCAGCTACACGGTGGTGTATATGTTTTGTTCCCTGTTTTGATGCTGAACTTTAGCTACGTTTTGTTGCATGTTAAACGGTTGCGTTAAGCCTCCCGCATAGGACTTTCTGTTGTTGGCTGTTTGTTTGTGCCTGTTATTTTGTTGCAACCAACCCACTTGTGCCTTCCTCTGAGATCACTAATCCTCACACAGGGCAGAGTCGAAGGATATATCTGGAGGCAGCGGACTTGTGATACTGGGTAGAGCATGGAGCTATTGTGCTGGATAGATAGATCTTATGTAGAGGTTGAGTGGGATGCGGGAATTGTGATGAAATCTTTTTTCTTCCCATTAAGTTTGCGAAAGTAGGAGGAGAAGAAGGAGGATATACAGTACATAGCCAGTCTGGGATCCTGGAAAGCAGAGAGTTAACATCTTGGCCACAGTTCTAAATTTAAGTGCCATCAACCTCAAGTTGTACTGGAAGCCATGTGATGCTGGTCAAAAATGTGAACTGAGAACCTCAAGTTTTTTCATGTATTCCAGATAGCAGAAATGCTTTTCTAAAAGTTCCTATGTCCCCTTTGATAGCTTCTTTAGTTGATAGTGTGCTACTGAGATTGTAATGTGTATGTATATTGCAGCCGCACCAGTGTGCACCTATGTTCATTTTTTTCAAAACTGTTTTTCGATGTGCAGAACCATATATTGTTTGTAGTCTATAGAGGAGAGAGTGCTGCCTCATTAGTTTTTTTTTGATGTACCCTACCTCACAGCTTTAATCAGTGCAGTGTACTGAAGTTGATTCCTTCACTCCCAGATTATGAGTCTGAACAACCAAACGAGAGGAACAATAGTGTAGACCACGTCGAGGTCCGTTGAAGTCAGGTGCTTAAGCAGTTTGATCAAAAAGTAACTAGAACCTCAAGTTTTTTCATTATTCCAGAGACAAAATGCTTTTCTAAATTTCTATGTCCCCTTTCATACTTTTTAGTTGTAGTGTGCTACTGAATTGAATGGTATTATATTGCAGCCGCACCAGTGTGCCTATTAATTTTTTCAAAACTGTTTTTGATGTGCAGAAACATATATTGTTTGTATGCTGGTCATAGTGTCGTGATGGTAGCCGGGTGGGGGATTTTGAGAGTTGATTGGTTGACTGGCAGTTGTTTGTTATGCTTTCAAGAAATACAAGTACGTGAGTCTACTATGTGCCCTGCTGTAGTATTCATTTGTGTTTTATAGCTTTTTGAATAAAACACTAAAAACACCCACCTGCATTTCCATCGCTCCCTCTAGGATTTAATGTAACAGGGATTGAACTGGGTGAATTGACATTTGCTTTCTTATAATCGTATAGAGTAACTCCGAAGTGATTCTATTGATGCTGCGCCAAATCCTGACACTAATAGATGGGCTTGCAAAAAGTTCAGTGAACACAAAAAAGAATTCAATGACCTTGTGCATAGAAAACATATTTGGTTGACAACCTGAAGAGTAGATGCCAGGGCTATCATCATTTAAAATGCCACCATAACAATCCCGAATCCCTTCTCTCGACTCACTAGGTCAGAAAATCTTTCTTCCCATAATAAGCCAGCGCAGAGTTTGTCTCGCCTCCCACCTGTCAACGGGTCGGTGACTGATCCTGACTTAGCAAAACTAAGCCCTTTCCACAGATAAAACTGTCCTTCTCTGTTTTGTTTTGTCCTTCTCCAAGGAGAAGCTTTTTGACTTCCCAAACAATAGATTTTTTAGCACGCGCCATCATTTCAAGGTGTAGGATGGCATTAAAATTTAAGTGTAACGCGCCAGAAAACTAGGTCAGGATACTTTACAGTAAAAAGACAAATGAATGTAGAATTCTGTAATATTTCACCGGCTGAGCGTGAAGTGCTCCTTGCGGAATGCGACCTGAAAAAGACGGAGGACATCGGGTTTCATTTTAGTTCTGTGCAATAAACTGCAGATGGTGAGTTTAACTTTTAATGATGTCCAAGAGCAAAACTCAGAAACACTGATACAACCTAAACCTCCTCACTGCCTTCAAGAACATCACATTTTGGTGGGTAAAGGGTGGTAACAACTTTATCAAAAATCCATTAGTGCATTAAGCCTTGTAAATTACCACAGAACTAAGCAAGGTGGTATGCCAAGCACTGGACTCCAGGAGCCAAGTCTTCTTTCAAGTCTTCTCCAGCTCTCTAACTACCATAAGAATGTTAACTTCAGAAAAAGATTCACTGCATTCTTTAACCCTACGTGTATGGGGCCCGGAGCAGACAGATGTCACTGCACCCCGCTAAACCCTACGTGTATGGGGGCCCCGGAGAAGACGGGTGTCGCTGCACCCCTCTAACCCTACTCTGTATGGAACCTCGGGCAACGGGTGCATGCACCCGCTAACCCTACTGTTATGGGGCCCCAGAGCAACATTTACCTGCACCTCGTAACCCCCACTGTGATGGGGGCCCCAGCCAACACCATAAAAATGTTAACTCAGCAACCTATTGTAACTCTACTGTGGATGGGGCCCCAGAGCAGACAGTTGTCACAGCCCCTCTGCTAACCCTACTGTGTATGGGGCCCCAGAGCAGATGGATGTCACTGCACCTCTGCTAACCCTACTGTGTATGGGCCCCAGTGCAGATAGATGTTCACTGCACCTATCTAACCTACTGTTTGTGGGTCCCCAGAGCAGACAGATGTCACTGCCCCCTCTGCTAACCCTACTGTGTATGGGGCCCCAGAGCAGATAGATGTCACTGCACCTCTGCTAACCCTACTGTATATGGGGCCCTGGAGCAGACGGATGTCACTGCACCTCTTCTAACCTACTGTTTGTAGGGTCCTAGAGCAGACGGATGTCACTGCACCTCGGCTAACCCTACTGCGTACAGGTCCCCGGAGCAGACAGATGTCACTGCACCTCTGCTAACCTTATTGTGTATGGGGCCCTGGAGCAGATGGATGTCACTGTACCTCTGCTAACCCTACTGTGTATAGGGCCCCGGAGCAGACAGATGTCACTGTACCTCTGCTAACCCTATTGCATATGGGTTCCAGAGCAGACGGCTCTTAATCTTCTGCCAATGAAGACAATTGTATTAACTACTGTAGGACTTTACTCAAATTCAGCTGGAGTATTGGACACTCTTGGGGTCCCTTAGCTCTGGAATCTCTCTTCTTGATAACAGAGATAACACTCGGGTACAGGGCAGTATTTTAAGACTGGCCTCAGCCAGCTTTATTCCTCAGCCAGGTTTAATAAACACAGAAACAGGCTGTAATAACCCTATAACACCTGACAATTGCCTGTCACCCATCACTATAGCCATTCCGGAAAAACCGGTCCAGATGTAGCTGCTGAGCAGCTTTACTAAGACTACTAACCGATTTTTACTGACAAAAAACTGCCTATTTCCCCACTGAGGTCAGGCAACTCGATGGCACACACCGGGCAGGTATCCTGTTGTTTACAATTCACTGGCATAGACATGCGACTGCCTGAAATCGCTCTGCCACACTATTTAGAATAATGTGAGGCATGGAACCAATTGTCATGGTCCAAACAATTTCGAATCTGAAAGAAGGTAGTTAATGCCAGAACAGATATAGACATAAATTCATGATAATAGCTCTATCAAAAATAGCCCTGAAATGTTTCTTTGTCAGAGGCCTAGCCCAATTTTGTTATGCCTTAATCTCGTTCACCTGTAGGGTAAAAAAATGCTCACCACCCTTTCCCCATTACAAATGCTTCTAAGTAAAACAAAATATGTCATTTTAGTTTCACCACATCTGTAACGACATTAGCTATAAAACTGTTATGCTATTTGAATATAAAAATGTCAAAATTGCAGTTTTTGTTATCGACCTGCTGAGGGCAGTTAAAGTGTCAATTGTACAGTACAGTGAGCTCTGTAAAAAAAAAAAAATGCACTACTGTAAAAAATAAAAAGCACTATCTGTATTTTGCTCAAAGTTTGAAATAAAATGTGACTTAAGAGTCATTTGAATATTAGTAGCACACTATCAACTAAAAAAAAACTATCAAGAGGCACATAGGAATTTTTTAAAAAGCATTTCTGCTACTTACATAGTTACATAGTTTGTCAGGCCAAATAAAGACATACGTCCATCCTGTTCAGCCCATTTACTAAAGTGTTGCTAAAGTGTTAAAGTGTTGATCCAGAGGAAGGCAAAAAACCCCATGAGGTAGAAGCCAATTGTCCTCATGTTAGGAAAAAAATTCCTTCCTGACTCCAACCTGGCAATCAGAATAAATCTCTGGATCAACGACCCCTCTCCAGAATACTGGTCACTATAACTTGTTATATTATTACATCTACAAATGTATTCAGACCCTTCTCCAGAATCCCGGTCACTATAACTTGTTATATTATTACATCTAGAAATTTATCCAGACCCTTCTCCAGAATCCCGGTTACTATAACTTATTATATTATTACATCTAGAAATGTATCCAGACCCCTCTCCAGAATCCTGGTCACTATAACTTGATATATTATTATTACATCTAGAAATGTATCCAGACCCTTCTCCAGAATCCCGGTCACTATAACTTGTTATATTATTACATCTAGAAATGTATCCAGACCCTTCTCCAGAATCCCGGTCACTATAACTTGTTATATTATTACATCTAGAAATGTATCCAGACCCTTCTCCAGAATCCTGGTCACTATAACTTGTTATATTATCACGCTCCAGAAATGCATCCAAGCCCTTCTTGAACTCTGTTAGTGAATTCACCATGACAAGTTCCTCTGGCAGAGAGTTCCACAGTCTCACTGCTCTAACAGTAAAGAATCCCTTTCTATGTTTATGTAAAAACTTTCTTTCCTCAAGCCATAGAGGATGCCCCCTTGTTCTAGATACAGTCCTGGGTATAAATAAATCTTTAGCGAGATCTCTATATATACTTAGGATGCATGAAAATTTTTTGAGGCTCTCAGTTCACATTTTTTATCAAAACTGCTCAAGCCGGCCTCCAAATTAGCAAGGATACCTCAATACAGGTGGGAAACTACTCTAACATCACCTCTCTTTAGGGCCTGTTCAGACCTCCATACTTCAGGGAGGGAAGGCACCAGCTACTAGGTATACTGCATTGAGGTCCCTTTGAAGTTTTGGAGGTGGGCTTAAAGGGGTTTTGCCACGATGTAATGTTGACGTGGGATCCTCCAAAATGGGTATTTAATCACTTTTCTAAATATATGTCATTAACAAAAGTGAAGCCTATGAGAGTTACAGCTATGCTCAGTCCCCCTTAGTTACCTGAAAGTTTGCATTAGACATGACCAGGACACTGACAGGAGCTGATCTGGCCGGGCTTGCGTTAAACACTTCTTGTCTGATGACAGGGAAGATGAATGAGCTTTCAAGGGGCTGTGGAGAAAGTGCAGTGTATGAGTCTGTCTGCTGCATAGAGAAACCACTGTTGTAAAGTTATTATTTGAGTTAACTTTTGAGACACTCCCTCATTCCTCACTCCTTGTTCACCCCCTCCCTCTCACCTCTGAAGCATTCATGACTCAGCATGATTTGTTTATATTCTCCTCTGTGCTAATAAGGAGGTAACAAACTCTCTTCCTGGCAAAACCCCTTTAGGCAGTTTTGATCAAAAATGTGAATTAGGAACCTCAAAAATGTTTCATGTATCCTAGATAGCAGAAATGCTTTTTCAAAAATTCCTATGTGCCTTTTGATAGTTTTTTAGTTGATAGTGTGCTGCTGGTATTGGAATGTGTATGTATATTGCTGCCACACCAGTGTGCTCCTATGCTCATTTTTTCAAAAAAGTTTTCGGATGTGCAAAACCAAATTGTTTTCTAGTTTGTGTATCGAGGGAGTGGCTGCCTCCTCGTTGGTTTTTCGCTTTCCACCCACCATCACAGGTTTTTAAATCAATGCAGTGTACATACAGTAGTAGCTGGTGCCTTCATTCCCTGAAGTATGGATGTCTGAATAGGCCCTAAAGAGAGGTAGCGTTAGTGTAGGAACCCACCTGCATTTGAGGTCCCCTTGCTGATTGGGAGGTGGGCTTAAGCAGTTTTGAGCAAAAATGTGAACTAGGAACCTCAAAAATCTTTCATGTATCCTAAGTAGCAGAAATGCTTTATCAAAATTCCTATGTGCCTTTTTTTAGTTGATAGTGTGCTACTGATATTGGAATGTGTATGTATATTGCTGCACACCAGTGTGCACTTATGCTCATTTTTTTCAAAAAAGTTTTTGGATGTGCAAAGCCAAATGTTGTTTTCTAAAGAGTCATTTGAACCTCAGTATGATACCAATGAAAATGTCAGCTCATCCCACAAAGAACAAGCCCTTATACAGCTCCATATATAGAAAAATAAAAAAAAAATGTGTATGGCTCTTGTAGCATGGCAACAAAAACAAATTAGAAAAAAAAAGCATTGCTATTTTGTAGTAAAGAGCCTAGTTACCATAACTAATATAAATACAAATAAGTGGATGTCTTCTGTTTAATCTGTACCCTGAGGATGCTTCTGGTGCTTTAGACACAATGTTCTATGTATGATAATGGCTAGAATATCATCTCTTATCATCTCTCTTGGGTTATATTTGAAGTAAAGTAGTAATATGTAAAAAAAAAATAAGAAAAAAAAAGCCATATCAATTTAGTAACTTTGTCATTGAAATGACCAACATAGTAAGATTATAATGATTTTATCATGCATGGCTAATGCAAAAATAAAGCCAAACAAACTGTGAGGGGATTGCTGTTTTTTTTATTTTCTATGCCCAATTCTAAAAATAATTGGGCCCTAAATACACAATATACCCATATATGAATTATCTGTGGTTTAAAAAAAAGAAAGAAAAGAATGGGGTAAATTCTGAAAAGATTCATTGTATTGGTACTCAGGGTTTTTCACAAATATGGCACCCACCAATCAACCAGTAAAATCTGCATTATGAATGTCTAATTGTGCTCCTTCTTCTCTGAGCCCTGCCATGTCCCTGAACAGCAGATTAATTCCATATACAGGGTGGTGATCTAATCTGTGAAAATTGTGTAACACATTTCAGGACGTTTTTTTCCAGCATTCCTTGTGACAATAAAAAAACCACAAACCGTTTACCCCCACAAAAAATGTATTTTGTAAAAATAATTAATCAATAAAAACATAAAAAAGAACACAATAGGTTTTGCTGCATCCAGAACACTACAATCTAGAGAGGATAAAATGAGCATGTTACGATTGGTGCCGCAGGCCGGCATCCGGACTGCCGGCACATTCGTCTCTGCCCCATCCCTGCTGCGCCTGGGCGCACGGACTTACCTGACCATGCTCCTGCTGCTTCTCTCCTGACTGCCGGTCGGTGCGCGTGTCCCCGCTCCCTAGGGCGCACGCACGCACTCTCGGATTTAAAGGGACAGCGTGCCGGTAATTGGGGTTGCCGGCCGCTGATTCTATATAAGGGCTCCACCTCTTCCTGGACTCCGCCAAATCCATAGTGCCCCCACCATATGCGAGGAAGCCTTCTTTACAGTCCGGTTGCCAGTTCTGTGTACCAGTCCCTCCGGCTTATGTTTCTTGACCACGAACCTTTGCTGCCTGCCCTGACCTCTTGGCCCGTCCCCGACTACGAGTTTTCCTATCGATTTGGTACTTCGTTGCACCTCGGCTACCAGGGGTAGCGACCAGGTGGAATTCTGCTGTAACAAGTCCATCCCGCTTTGCGACGGGCTCTGGTGAAAACTGGGACCCACTTAGACTCCACTCCCTGGTACGGCTATTACCACCACTTGCAGTGACCCACGACCCAAACTACCTAGGTTCGTTACAGTTGGATTCGGCCAAGGTGCCGTTACCCAGTGTGGAGGACCTTACGACTATTGTGGCTCAACAGTCTCAGCAACTGGCACAACAGGCGCAGCAGTTAGACCAATTGACCACCATGATACAACAACTGATTACCACTCAGCAGCAACCTCGTCTCCTCCTGTGGTTCCTCCTACTCCAGCCGCTTTGTCTGCCGCCCTGGGACCCAAACTCCGGCTGCCATTTCCTACTATGTTTGACGGTGATCCGAAACTCTGAAGGAGATTTGTTACACAGTGCTCCATGCACGTAGAACTGATGGCCGACCAGTTCCCTTCCGAACGGTCTAGGGTAGCCTTCGTGGTCAGTCTGCTTTCTGGGAAAGCCCTGGACTAGGCCACTCCCCTCTGAGACAGGGGCGATCTAGTGACGGTGGATCTGCAGACCTTTCTTAAAGAATTCAGAGCTGTATTTGAAGAGCCAGCACGCGTATCGTCTGCAGAAACCGCACTGTTGAAACTGCGCCAAGGGGATTCTTTGGTAGGTGAGTACGCCGTTCAATTCCGCACGCTGGCCTCAGAGCTATCTTGGAATGATGCGGCACTGTGCGCTACTTTCAAGAAGGGTCTCTCCGGCCAGGTTAAGGATGCACTGGCAGCAAGAGACCTCCCGACGTCCTTAAGTGAGCTGATCCATTTGGCCACCCGTATCGACATGCGCTTCTCTGAAAGATATGAGGAGCTCCATCAGGAACGAGACTCACTTCGGCCTCGCCGGTTCCCTCGCCTGGCTCCGGTGTTCCAGAGCCCCGCCTTTGCCACTTCCGCAGCACTCGGAGGAAGAGCCCTTGCAAATTGACTGCGTCCAGATTACTGAACAGGAGCGGTCTCGACGTCGTGCGGAAAGGTTGTGCCTGTATTGCGCCAGTCCGGAGCATTTCCTTTGGGACTGTACCCTGCGCCCTCATCCGGGAACCGCATGCACCTAGGTCATGGGAGAGGCGTCCCTAGGTGTGAATAGTTTTCCCCTCCTCGAACTAACCATGGGCAGTTTTGGTCGTGTCCCCTGTTCTGGAGCCCAAGTTCAAGTTCCAGCCTTTCTTGACTCCGGTTCTGCTGGAAATTTCATGGACGCTGCTCTGGTGTCGAAGCTTCGCCTTCCCGTAGGCAAGCCTTTAGCCATCTCTTCCATGAATGGAGAGATTCTGCGAGACTCCATCCGTTACCGTACTGTGCCAGTGTCTATGCAGAGGGGGGGCGCTCCACAGAGAGAAGATTGCGTTCTATGTGCTACCCCCCTCCTCCTCAGCAATCCTCTTGGGGCTCCCGTGGCTGCAGCTCCACGGCCCTATGCTGAGTTGGGAAACGGATGAAGTAACGTGTTAGAGACAAGACTGCCAGTCCCGTTGTCTTGTGGCACCACGCCCAGTGTTCCCCGCTTCTCCATCGATGCCTTCTAAACCCCTGCCAGGTCTGCCTCCAGAGTACCAAGACTTCATGGACGTATTTTCTGAAAAGGAGGCAGAGACCTTGCCTCCGCATCGTCCCTACAATTGCCCCATCGACCTGTTGCCTGGTACAAGCCCTTCTTGTGGCAGAGTTTATCTGCTGTCTGTTCCTGAAAACTGAAGCCATGTTGGCCTATATATGGGAGAACCCCCAAGAGGGGCTTTATCCGTAAGTCCACGTCTCCAGCCGGTGCCGGATTCTTTTTCGTTGAGAAAAAAGATGGCTCTTTACGTCCATGCATCGACTACCGTGGCCTAAACAAAATCACGGTGAAGAACCGCTACCCACTGCCTCTGATCACGAAACTTTTCGATTGGCTCCGTGGAGCCAAGGTTTTCTCCAAACTGGTTTTGCGAGGGGCATATAACCCTATCCGAATTTGAGAAGGCGAAGAATGGAAGAAAGCATTGAACACATGGGATGGACATTTCGAGTATTTAGTCATGCCCTTCGGCCTCTGCAATGCTCCTGCGGTGTTCCAGGGCTTCCTTAATGAGATCTTCATGGACCTCTTGTATTCCTACGTGGTCGTGTACCTGGACGATATTCTGGTCTTCTTGCCTGATCTCCAGTCCCATCGTCTCCATGTGTGCCAGGTCCTTAGACGTCTTTGTGAGAATCACCTGTATGCCAATTTAGAGAAGTTCCAGTTTCACCAGTCCAGTCTGCCCTTTCTAGGGTATATCGTCTCTGCCAAGGGACTTCAGATGGACCCGGCCAAGCTTTCCGCCATCCTGCAGTGGCCTCGGAAGATCAGCCTTCAGGCTATCCAGTGGTTCTTGGGCTGTGCGAACTACTATCGCCAGTTTATCCCACATTTTTCGACGCTGGTGGCTCCTATTGTGGCCCTGACGAAGAAGGCTGGCAACTCTAGTTCATGGCCACAGGCGGCAGAAGACGCATTCTCCCGGCTCAAGGCAGATTTTGCCACAGCTCCTGTCCTGTCTCTCCCAGATACCGAGAAGCTGTTCTTCCTGGAGGTGGACGCGTCTTCAGTGGGAGCATGGGCAATGCTCTCTCAGCGGGATTCCAAGGGCAAGACAGTCACTTGTGGGTTCTTTTCTAAAACATTCTCTCTGGCCGAAAAGAACTACACTATCGGTGACCGCGAGTTGTTGGCCATCAAAATGGCCCTAGAAGAATAGCGCCATCTGCTTGAGGAGGCTTGCCACCCTGTTACCATTTATTCAGACCACAAGAACCTGGCATGCCTCCAGACAGCTCAACGCCATAATCCTCCGCAGGCTCGTTGGGCCTTGTTCTTTTCG
>JAODAL010040224.1:0-37110 GCA_025379985.1 Phyllomedusa bahiana
TTATCTTTTTTGGGGCACGGGCTTTTGTAAAGGGGAAAAGGGCAAGTATTTTTTTTTTTTTATTTTTTGTTTGTGTTTTGCTTTTTTAACTTTTTTTTTCTTTTTCACTTTTCCCCATAGGGTTTTTAAAACTGTACTTCAAATCCTGTTACAAGGGACCATTTGGAACAGAACCCCCTTATTGGTCTCCATGGTGACTGTCAATCACCTGCCCACAATGCCTTGTGGGCATGGTGATGTCACCAGACGGCCTGGATGCTTCAGGTAAGGGACTACTATGACTGTCGCAGGCAGGCGGAGCTCACTCCTCCTGCCTGCAACTTCATTATCATGACCATGATAGGTCACAATAATGAAGGGTTAATCACCTGCGGCCGGAGCTCACTCTGGCCGGAGGTGATGCAGTATGAGGCCAGCGGTAATTTACCACTGGTCCCATGTCGTGATTGCGCGAGGCTCGCGTGTAAGCCCACACGATCGCCAGGACATACTCATACGTCCATTTGCGGGAACGCACTTTTCCCACATTCTGAGAATGAATATGGCCTTTCTCCTGTGTGGACTCTCAAATGTACAGCGGTGGCCAAAAGTATTGGCACCCCTGCAATTCTGTCAGATAATACTCAGTTTGTTCCTGAAAATGATTGCAATCACAAATTCTTTGGTATTATTATCTTCATTTAATTTGTCTTCAATGGAAAACCACAAAAATAATTCTCATAAAGCCAAATTGGATATAATTCCACACCAAACATAAAAAAGGGGGTGGACAAAAGTTTGGCACTGTTTTGAAAAATCATGTGATGCTTCTCTAATTTGTGTAATTAACAGCACCTGTAACTTACTGTGGCACCTAACAGGTGTTGGCAATAACTAAATAAACACTTGCAGCCAGTTTGACAAGGATTAAAAGTTGACTAAACCTTCCTGGTTCCTTTCCTTGTGTGTACCACATTGAGCATGGAGAAAAGAAAGAAGCCCAAAAAAACTGTCTGAGGACTTGAGAATCCAAATTTTGGAAGGCAGGCACTCAGGTCAAGCCTCTCAAAGGCACAATTTCCATCCCAAAGCCCTGAATTTTCCCTGTGTCTACCGTGCACCGTGTCATCAAGAAGTTAAAGTCCATGGCACTGTGGCTAACCTCCCTAGATGTGGCTGGGAAAAGAAAAATTGACGAGAGATTTCAACGAAGATTGTGCGGATGGTGGATAAAGAACCTCAACTAACATCCAAACAAGTTCAAGCTGCCCCGCAGTCCGAGGGTACAATAGTGTCGACCGTACTATCCGTCGGGGTCTTAATTAAAAGGGACTGTATTTTAGGAAAACCCAGGAAGACCCCACTTCTTTTCCCCGAGACATAAAAAAGCCAGGCTGAGTTTGCCAAAACTTACCTGAGAAAGCCCAAAACGTTTTGGAAGAAAGTTCTCTGTCAGATATTCAAAAGTAGAGCTTTTTGGGAAAAAGGCATCAAAATAAAAGTTTTACAGGAAAAAAAAGAGGCATTCCAAAAAAAAGAACACGTCCCTACAGTCCAAACAGGGCGTAGGTTCCCTGATGTTTTGGGGTTGCTTTGCTGCCTTCTGGCACTGGACTGCTTGACCGTGTGCATGGCATTATGAATCTGAAGACTACCAACAAATTTTGCAGCATAATGTAGGGCCCAGTGTGGGGAAAAGCTTTGGGTCTTTCCCCCCTCAGAGGTCATGGGTCTTCCCCTGGACAAATGACCCAAAAAAACACTTCAAAAAGCGCTAGAGAATGGTTTGAGAGAAAAACACCTGGAACTTTCTAAAGTGGCCAGCAATGAGTCCAGACCTGAATCCCATAGAAAACCTGTGGAGAGATCTCAAAATGGCAGTTTGGAGAAGGCACCCTTCAAAAACTCAGGGACCTTTGGGGCAGTTTGCCAAAGAAGAATGATCTAAAATTCCAGCAGAGCATTGTAAGAAACTCATTGATGGTTTTCCGGAAGCAGTTTGTTCGCAGTTATTTTGGCTAAAGGTTGTGCTACCAAGTATTAGGCTGAGGGTTGCTAATACTTTTGTCCGGTCCATTTTTGTAGTTTTGGGTGAATTGATCAATGATTTGATTTTTGTCTCATTCTGTTTTGTGTTTTTCATTGCAAGCAAAATAAATGATATATTAATACCAAAGAATTTGTGATTGCAATCATTTTCCCGGAAGAAACTGAGTATTATCTGACAGAATTGCAGGGGTGCCAATACTTTTGGCCACCACTGTAGAACAAGTGATGATTTACTTGGAAAACCTTACACACATTCTGAGCATGAATATGGCTTTTCTCCTGTGTGACTTCTCTCATGTTCAATCAGATTAAACTTCCGGGGTAAAACATTTCCCACATTCTGCACATGAATATGGTTTTCTCTCCTGTGTGACTTCTCTCATGTTCCATCAGATTAGACTTTCATTAAAATATTTCCCACATTCTAAACTTGAATATGGCTTACCTCCTGTGTGAGTTATCTCATGTATAGCAAGTTTTGATTTACTCCATAAACATTTCCCACATTCTGAACATGAAAAAGGCTTCTCTCCTGTGTGACTTCTCTCATTTTCAATCAGATTAGACTTCTGCTTAAAATATTTCCCACATTCTGCACATGAATAGGGCTTTACTCCGTGTGACTTCTCTAATGTATAACAAGCGATGATTTACTTTTAAAACCTTTCCCACATTCTGAACATGAATAGGGCTTCTCTCCTGTGTGGCATCTCTCATGTATAACAAGTTCATATTTACTTTTAAAAGCTTTCCCACATTCTGAACATGAATATGGCTTCTCTCCTGTGTGGCTTATCTCATGTCTAACAAGTTTTGATTTACAATTAAAACCTCTCCCACATTCTGCACATGAATATGGCTTCTCTCCTGTGTGATTTCTCTCATGTATGATAACTTTTGATTTACTCATAAAACCTTTCCCACATTCTGAACTGAAAATGGCTTCTCTCCTGTGTGATTTTCTCTCATGTTCAATCAGATTAGACTTCTGATTAAAAACTTTCCCACATTTCTGCACATGAATATGGCTTTACTCCTGTGTGAATTATCTCTTTGTCTAACAAGACGTGAACTACTTTTAAAAGTTTTCCCACTTTTCTAAACATGAAATATGGCTTTCTCTTGTGGACTTCTCTCATGTTCAATCAGATTAGACTTCTGAGTAAAACATTTCCCACATTCTGAACATGAATATGGCTTTTCTCCTGTGTGAATTCTCTCATGTGTAACAAGTTCAGATTTACTTTTAACACCTTTCCCACATTCTGAACATGAATATGGCTTCTCTCCTGTGTGGTTTATCTCATGTCTAACAAGTTTTGATTTACAGTTAAAACCTCTCCCACATTCTGAAAATGAATATGGCTTCTCTCCTGTGTGATTTCTCTCAAGTTAGATAAGTTTTTGATTTACTCATAAAACCTTTCCTACATTCTTCACATGAATATGGCTTCTCTCCTGTGTGACTTCTCTCATGTTCAATCAGATTAGACTTCTGATTAAAACATTTCCCACATTCTGCACATGAATATGGCTTTACTCCTGTGTGAATTATCTCATGTCTAACAAGACGTGAACTACTTTTAAAAGTTTTCCCACATTCTGAACATGAATATGGCTTCTCTCCCGTGTGACTTCTCTCATGTTCAATCAGATAAGACTTATGAGTAAAACATTTCCCACATTCTGAACATGAATAGGGCTTTTCTCCTTGTGTGAATTCTCTCATGTGTAAACCAAGTTCAGATTTATTTTTAAAAAACCCTTTTCCCCACATTCGGAACATGAATAAGGCTTCTCTACTGGTGACTTCTTCATGTGCAATCAGATAAGACTTCCGAGTGAAACATTTCCCACATTCTGAACATGAATGTGGCTTCTTTCCTGTGTGAACTTTATCATGTAGAGCAAGTTCATATTTACTTTTAAAACCTTTCCCACATTGTGAACATCAACATGGCTTCTCTCCTGTGTGAATTCGCTCATGTATAACAAGATGTGATTTACTCTTAAAGCACTTCCCACATTCTACACAGGAAAGTTTCCTCTCTGTGTGAAAGCTTTTTGTTAATTGTTTACCACACTGAATCTTTTTACCCACGTTCTGGCCTTTAAGTTGGTTAATAATCTGAGATTGGTCAGCAGAAGCTTCTTCACAAGGAGCATTAGAAGATAGATCTGGTCTCTGAAGTCCTGAATGTACATTAGTAGTAGTTAGGTTTTCTTCTGAAGAGGAGTGCTTGATCTTTCCATCTTCTACTTTATCATTTAGCGATAACATATAGTTTTCTCCAGAATTCATTGTTGATTTTTCTGTTAAAATTAAAAATATAATTCATGAGTTTTAACTTAAAGTAGACAAGTTTATAACATTCCTATAAGGATTGTTTAACACAAGGCTTATTCTGGATACACTGCAGATTATTTGAGCCAAAACAAGTATTGGGCTCAAAGGAATAAAAAGGGAAGAACTTTTACTTCTCCAGCCTGCAGGATCCCCTTCTGGCACAAAAAACCGACAGTGGCAGATTTCCCCCAAAAAACATGTGTGAAGCCTCCTATAGACTGGACACACACATGCTCTTCTTGTTTTAGTTCTTTGAGACAAAGCCAGAAATTAATCCAGCAAGGAGGAGGAATATAAGACTTCTGAATCTTGTCCAGATCCAACAGAAAATCCTCCTGTGTGGTTCCAGCGTTATAAAATTGTAAGATTTTAAAATGTTTGATTTGTCCTGCATGTCATATGTAGGGCAGAAGCCAATTTAGGTCACGTGGATTTGAATTAGAGTATATCGGAAAACATGCACTGCCCTGGAATATTCAAGGGTGTCCCAAATATCAATATAGTTCACTTTATCCAACCTCTACCAAATTTACAGGCCTAAAGTTATAAAGACCATCAGGTAGACCAGGATGGAAAGGACTAGAAAAAGAGGTTTAATGGATTTTTTTAAGCTAAAAATCAGATGCTTCCTGTAGTGGTATTAGTGTGTTAGGGAGACAATGGTTCTTCTTTAGTGTTTGGGTCATTTTGGGAGGAGCATCACTTATGAAGACTTGCAGAACTAGCTTGGAAGGTTACTTTTAGCCATACCCCCCGCCCCATACTGTGGACTATGATATACAGTGGGTAAGGAAAGTATTCAGACTCCTTTATATTTTTCACTCTTTGTTTCATTGCAACCATTTGGTAAGATCCAAAAAGTTCATTTTTTTCCTGATTAATGTACACTCTGCACCCCCATCTTGAGAGGAAAACAACAAAAATGTAGATATTTTCGCAAATTTCTTAAACAAGAAAAACTGAAATATCACATGGTCATAAGTATTCAGACTCATTGCTCAGTATTGAGTACAATCACCTTTTGAGCTAGTACAGCCATAAGTCTTTTTGGGAATGATGCAACAAGTTTTTCACACCTGGATTTGGGGATTCTCTGCCATTCTTTCTTGCAGATCCTCTCCAGTTCCCTCAGGTTGGATGGTGAATGTTGGTGGACAGCCATTTTCAAGTCTCTCCAGAGATGCTCAATTGGGTTTAGGTTAGGGCTCAAGCTGAGCCAGTGAAGAATGGTCACAGAGTTGTTCTGAACGCACTGCTTTGTTATTTTAGCTGTGTGCTTAGGGTCATAGTCTTGTTGGAAAAAGAACCTTCGGCCCAGTCTGAGGTCCAGAGCACTGTGGAAGGTTTTCATCCAGGATATTTATGTACTTGGCCACATTCATCTTTCCTTCAATTGCAACCAGTTGTCCTGTCTCTGAAGTTGAAAAACACCCCCATAGCATGCTGCTGCCACCACTATGTTTCACTGTTGGGATTGTATTGGCAGATGATGAGCAGTGCCTGGTTTCCTCCACACAAGTTCAATCTTCATCTCATCAGACTAGAGAATCTAATTTCTCATAGTCTGGGAATCCCTTGTATGTTTTTTTGCTAACTGTATGCGGGCTTTCATATGTCTTGCACTGAGGAGAGTCTTCCGTCGGCACACCCTGCCATAAAGCCCCGACTAGTGTAGGGCTGCAGTGATAGTTGACTTTGTGGAACTTTCTCCCATCTCCCTACTGCATCTCTGGACCTCAGCCAAAGTGATCTTGGGGTTCTTCTTTACCTCTCTCACTAAGGCTCTTCTTCCACGATTGCTTAGTTTGGCTGGACGACCATGTGAGGAAGAGTTGTGGTTGTCCAAAACTTCTTCCATTTTAGGATTATGGTGCCCACTTGGCCAGATTTGTGCCTTGCCACAATTCTGTCTCTGAGCTCCTTGGGCATCTCCTTAGACTTCATAATTCTCGTGTGTTCTGACATGCACTGTGAGCTGTAAAGTCTTATATAGACAGGTGTGTGTCTTTTCTAATCAAGTCCATTCAGTTTAATTAAACAAAGTTCGACTCCACTGAAGAAGTAGAACCATCTCAAGGATGATCAGAAGCTAATGGACAGCATGTGAGATAAATATGAGTGGCACAAAAAAAGGTCTGAATACTTATGACCATGTGACATTTCAGTTTTTCTTGTTTGAGAAATTCTTTTGTAACCTGTGCCTTACCAGAATTCTGTTTCAGAGCTCCTTTGTCAGTTCCTTAGACCCCATGATTCTCATGTGCTCTGACATGCACTGTGAGGTCTTATATAGACAGGTGTGTGCCTTTCTAATTAAGTCCAATCAGTTTAATTAAACACAGCTGGACTCCAATGAAGGGGTAGAACCATCTCAAGGAGGATCAGAAGGAAATGGACAGCATGTGAATTAAATATGAGTGTCAAAGCAAAGGGTCTGAAAACCTATGACCATGTGATATTTCAGTTTTTCTTGTTTAATACATTTTCAAAAATATCTACATTTCTGTTTTTTTTCTTTCAAGATGGGGGATGGGGTTGCTAGAGTGTACATTAATGAGCAAAAAAATGAACTTTTTTTAATCTTACCAAATTCCTGCACTGAAAGAGAGTGAAACATTTAAAGGGGTCTGAATACTTTCCGTACCCACTGTATCGGTGTATTGATTTTTTTTCTCCATTTCTTACACAAGCAATTTTCCCATCCCAGACTATTGTAAGAGGAGGCATCTTTGGGCATTTTCCATGGCGTCAGCCTTATCAGGGCAGTTAGCCTGGATTAGACATCTAGAGTTAGGATAACAATGTCTGTGAGGAACTTAATAGGGCTGCTGCATCCCCACTATTAATATCCCCTTTGATAGACGGCCAGTAAAGATACCAACCTGTCCTATTATTGTCAGGAGATGGGAAGATCACTTCATTTTTAAATGACCAGGACTTCACACTTGTATCAGTCATTTGGTATTGTTGTGACTTATTTTAGAGAATGTGTATGGAGATCATACACATAATACCTGCTTCTGGCCTCATATAAATTATATTTATGTTTTATTAGTGGCTTCGACCCCTCAGATTATTTAGTTTTGCCAGATCTTGGAAATCTGAACTATTTTTTCACCTGGAATCATGTAAGGAAAGACTTTTGTTTCTAGATATAAATTTTACATTCTTGTATTGGTTCCCCCTGGTGGGTTTTTTTTCCATCTCAGAATGTCCACGTGTCCAGTGCTGGGAAGAAGCCTCTGAGTGTAATGACTGCAGAAGTCACTCCACATCATTTGTAAGACATGATCTAGGTGGTCTGACTGATCTACTGAGCATGTGTGACCACCAGTGTAAGCAACCACACTAAAGCTCATCTCCAGGGCCGCTAAGACAGGAGGCCACCCATTTGCTACGGTGTGTGGCTCCCAGGTTCTCTGCAGTGTCTGCTCTATTACTCTCTGCTGCTTTTTTGTGTAGGGTGCGTGCTGGCCCTTTTAGATGTAAAAGGAGAGTGTTTGATACCTTTCGGCTTTGTTCATATGTGGCTAGTTTAAGGGGACACCTCTCCAAGCTTTATACTATATCTTCAGTGTACATCATAGGGTTCCAAAGTGATTCGCACGTGTTGCCCAGTACCTGCCTTGAACTTGTCCTTAACTACGAGAGTACTCCACCTTCTCTGTGCTTCAGCTTGTCTGGGACTACCCTTCTAGTCTGCTCCTTTAGTCCCAGGCTTGAATGTAAGCTGTAACTGTGGGTCGACACATTGGGGAACTGGCCTGCAGCAACATAAAGATTCTTATGCGTTAAAGGGGAAAACCCAAGGGGCTTTTGGGACTCATTGACTTCTATGGAAGAGTGTTTGGGTCATGCTGTGTGATCTGGGAAGAAGTCATTGTGTGGGGAGGGAGAGCTGTGACGATATCCTACTGTGAATGGTGCCAAGCCGTATTATCTACACAATGGTGTCACCTGTCATTGTAATCCATCTGTGATTATAATGAGGAGACTCCTCTCTACAGAAGAGGAAGTGTCAGCATGGTATTAGGCTTAGTGGCCTAAGTGACACCTGCAGGATTTTTTAAAATATAGTGATATGACAAAAAAAAAAACAACAACAATTAACATGGTTCATATAAAAACACAATATAAATGTCAGGACTAGGCAGCGTTCAGCCTGCATGGAGCAACAGTCTGCAGCAGCTGGTTTGCGACCCCGCCCTGATAGACAGATTGCTGGAAAATAGGCGAGTGACAGAGGCCCAGCCACTCTGGACAGGGGGCATGTCGCACCAGCCAATGGGAGGACCCGGAGACCGCTCCAATCAGCTACAGGGGCGGTATCCGGGAACCACATTTAAACTCCCTGCAGGCTGAGTGCGGCGCTCGTGATATCTTCCTGGCTGCCTTAGTGCTTGTTGTTAGTTTGTTTACTTATCCGTGTACCAGACCTCTGCTTGTTTCCCGACCCTGTCTTGCGCTTAGATTCTGTACCTCGCTCCTGTTCGTGTTTTTGACTCCTGGCTCGTTTTCTGATTATTGGCTTGACGTTACTGACCTGTTATCGACCCGGACTGTCTGACTCTTCTTCCTGACGGCCCCAGCACTCTAGCAGCGCAGGGACTGCCACCCAGTTGGTGGCTGCCGCCTAGGGCAGCGCGTCAAGTAGGCAGAGACAGTGGGCTGGGTTCCAGTTAGGGCTCACTGTATCTCCCTTGACGTGACAATAAAACAATAGGTTATTTCTGATGACACCTTCCCTTTCTATATTAAACATGGCCGCCAGTGCCGTCCTGCACCCAAAGTATAAGGCAGGATAACCAGCTCTATCTCCTTACCTTGTGACATAAGAGGCCGGTGATTCTCCAGATCCTCCATCATGACCTCCTTGTACAGATCCTTGTGTCCTTCTAAATACTCCCACTCCTCCATGGAGAAATAGATAGCGACCTCCTGACACCTTATAGGAACCTGACACACAAAATGATACGGTCATCACCCAGACCCCTCCAGTGGTGTTACTGTATAATGTCCCAGCATTCCCAGCAGCAGCAGTCACCTCTCCAGTCAGCAGCTCCGTCATCTTCTGCTTATTGTCCCTCTCATGTATCAGTGAGTGCGGAGGAGGCTCTATGATGGGGCCCCGGCTCCATCCTCCTGACACACAGGGACAGCTACTGGGGACCACACAGTCACCTGACATCTTCTTCACTACTGTGTAATCCTGTGTATAGAAAGAAATCCCTGGATCAGTATATACCTATACAGGTGACGAGAAGCTGGAATTACCATCCATAACAGTAAACTGGATACAGGAAAAAATTCAGATGCTAAAATACTACTTTCAATGACTGAAAAGATGAGGACAGCTTGCAAGCAAGGGTGTAGCAATAAGAGGTGCAACAGAATCAGCTGCTATGGGGCCCTACATCCTGAGGTGTCCCAAAAGCCCCTTTGACACATAAGAAGACACCAGTATTGGAAATGGCACATGGTAACTGTCAGGAGCCCCATTTCACTTTTTGCACAAGGATCCAAGAACTTCAAGTTACACCTCTACAAGTTGGAATAGATTAGATGGCAGTAGCATTGGTGGCAGAGAGAACATGGCAGTGGGGAAAAGTGAGGTTCTGGTTCCACTAGATTAGACGGTAGTACCATTGGTGGCAGCGAGAACATGGCAATGGGGAAATGTGAGGTTTCTGGTTCAACTAGATTAGACGGCAATACCGTTGGTGGCAGCGAGAACAGTGAGGTTCCGGTTCCACTAGATGAGACGGTAGTACCATTGGTGGCAACGAGAACATGGCAATGGGGAACAGGGAGGTTCTTGTTCCACTAGATTAGACGGCAGTACCATTGGTGGCAGCGAGAACATGGCAATGGGGAACAGCAAGGTTGAGGATAACAGTACTTAGTACATTTGGTGGTAGAACAGGTGGAGACATTTAAAAAAATAAAGATTTGGAGGGCTAAAAGGAGGAGGAGTAAGAGGTGTATGCAGTGCACATCAAGGTCATGCAGGTGTATATTTCAAAATGAATTCAGCCGTAAGACTTGTAAATCTGCAGTAGAATACAGTTTGTAGAAGCAGCAGGTACAGGTACTACAGACATGAGATGTAGAGTAGTTTAAATGTGGACAGTGGGCATGGAAAGTATTCAGACCCCTTTAAATTTTTTACTACAAAAAGTAACATTTTTTGCTCATCAATGTACACTCTGCACCTCATCTTGAAAGAGAAAGAAACAAAAATGTAGATCATTTTGCAAATTTATTAAACAAGAAAAACTGATGGTCATAATTATTTAGACCCTTTGCTCTAACACTCATATTTAACTCACATGCTGTCCATTTCCTTATGATCCTCCTTGAGATGGCTCTACTCCTTCATTGGAGTCCAGCTGTGTTTAGGTAAACCGATTGGACTGGATTAGGAAAGGCACACACCTGTCTATATAAGACCTCACAGGACTGCCCAAGGAGCTCAGAGACAGAATTGTGGCAAGGCACAGATCTGGCCAAGGTTAGAAAAGAATTTCTGCAGCACTAAAGGTTCCTAAGAGCACAGTAGCCTATATAATCCTAAAATGGAAGAAGTTTGGGATGACCACAATTCTTCCTTGACCTGGTCGTCCAGCCCAATTAAACAATAAAGGGAGAAGAGCCTTGGTGAGAGAGGTAAAGACGAACCCCAAGATCACTGTGGCTGAGCTCCAGAGATGCAGTAGGGAGATGGGAGAAAGTTCCACAAAGTCAACTATCATTGCGGCCCTCTACCAGTTGGGGCTTTATGGCAGAGTGTGCTGACAGAAGCCTCTCCTTAGTGCAAGACATATGAAAGCTGCAGAGTTTGCACATGAAGGATCCCAGACTATGAGAAATAAGATTCTCTGGTCTAATGAGATGAAGATTGAACTTTTTGTTGTTAATTGCAAGCAGTATATGTGGAGGAAAAAAGGCCCTGCTCATCACCTTCTCAATATAATATCAACAGTGAAGCATAGTGGTATCAGCATCATGCTGTTGGGGTGTTTTTCAGCTGCAGGGACAGGACGACTGGTTGCAATTGAAGGAAAGATGAATTTGGCCAAGTACTGAGATATCCTGGATGAAAATCTCTTCCACAGTGCTCTGGACCTCAGAATGGGCCGAAAGTTCTTCTTCCAACAAGACAATGACCCTAAGCACACAGCTAAAATAACAAAGCAGTGGATTCAGAACAACTCTGTGACCATTCTTGACTGGCCTGCCAGCGCCCTGACCTAAACCCAATTGAGCATCTCTAGAGAGACTTAAAAATGGCGTCCACCAACATTCACCATCCAACCTGAGGGAACTGGAGAGAATCTGCAAGGAAGAATGGCAGAGGATCCCAAATCCAGATGTCAAAAACTAGTTTCATCACTCCCAAGAAGACTCATGGCTGTAGTAGTCGAAATACTCAATACTGAGCAAAGGGTCTGAATACTAAAGACCATGTGATATTTCAGTTTTCCTTGTTTAATAAATTTGCAAAAATATCTACATTTCTGTTTTCTGTCTTTTAAGATGGCGGGGTGCAGAGTGTACATTAAAGAGCAAAAAAATTAACTTTTAGGATCTTACCAAATGGCTGCGATGAAAGAGAGTGAAAAATTTAAAAGGGGTCTGAATACTTTCGGTACCCACTGTATCTCACATTGTCAAGAAGATGAGCTACAGTGTATTAGTCGGTGACATCAGCAACCGTAACAACAAAATCGTCAGAGACCCACGCTTGATTCATTTATCAAAATGTCAAATGATCCACACTGTCAGGGGAAAGATGGATACGTTTGTCAGTTACCACCCCACCAGCTGTGCTGAATGTGCATTCCGAGATAACGCTGGCTGCTGGGGAGGATAAAATGTCTATGGCGTGTCAAGCAAGCTCAGGCCATTCATCCAGTTTGGACACCCAAAAGTCAAATGGATCCAGACTAAGTCCAAAAACATTAGTGTTGAGCCGCAGGTAATCATGGACCATGGTTTAAAGGTGGTCTCTGTGTGTCTGAATGTTTCCCTGCCTTGCAGGCATTGGTGAAGTGGTAAACATTGATTGTCACCCAGTAGGGTTCTGCCACACTCCCTGCTGCTGTGGCTACTTGCCATTCTACTGCTGCTGCGTTGCTGACATTGTTCCACCGTGACATTAGAATGTGAAGGAAGATGCAAAAAATGTCTCGAGTTGGTCAATGAGCACTGTCTCAAATTCCTGCATTCTACTGTCAATATGTATGGGTGGAAGGAAATTGCTCACTTTTGTCTTGTAACGTGGATCTAGGAGGGTGGCCCCCCCAGTAATCGCTGTTCATTTTTTGCCTTGATCTGTGGATCATGTTGCAGTTAATGTAGCATCAAAGCACTCATATGTGAGATGCTGCCGGGATCTCCCAAGCCTCGGCGTCGAGGTGCACTAACCAGATCTTCCTCCTACTCCTGTAATCTGTGCCAACATCTTAAAACTGAAGGGTAATCGGTACCAGTGGTGTCCACCCCTGCCTCCTCATCCTCCTCCACTTCCTCATCCTGACCGTCACCAGAGCCCTGGCTAGCCTCTTGCGCTCTACTCTGTTAGCTGAACTTCCGTCCTGCACCCACCCTGGACCTAGAACCACTGCCTAAGACCTATACAATTGGGAAACAGTCGGACCTTCTACATCCTCCAGCGAGTAAAGCTCTGTGTCCGCCTCCTCCATCACTGTTGGGACCTGCTGCCGCAGAGTGCCTAGCACTTGTTCCAGTAAAAATATAATCACAATGGTCATGCTGACAATGCCATCGTCCTGAGTGACCATTTTGGTGGCCTCTTCAAAACTGCCAAAGAGGGCGCGGATATCCTTCACCTGCCTCCACTCTCTATGGGTCAACAACCCGAGCTCCACAACACTGCTGGTCAGGCCATGCGACACTTCATACTGCATAGTGGCATTATGCTGCTGCCACAATCACTGGAACATGTGGAGGGTGAAATGCCAGCGTGTTGCCACATCACATATCAGATGGTTGACGGGGAGGCCCAGATGACGCTGCAACGCTGCCAGTCGTGCCGAAGCAGGGTGCGAATGCTGTAAGTGTGAGCCAAGACCTTGAGCCTTGCTCGGCAAACAGTCAAGACCCGGGTAGAGCTTGAGAAAATTCTGCACAACCAGGTTCATGATGTGTGCCAGGCAAGGGATGTGCATAAGTCTACCGATCTTAAAAGCAGAAAGATTTCTCCCACTATCGCACACCACCTTGCCTGGCGCCAGGTTCTTAACACCCAGACACTGGTTGGTCTGAATGCACAGAGCCATCCACAGCTCTTGACTGGTGTGTTAATGGCCTCCAAGACAAATTAATTTGAGAATGGCCTGGTTTTCTTTGTGACGTGATACTACCCGTCGAGGTTGGGGATCTGGACTCTGCACCATCATAGCAGTGTTGAAGAGGGTCAGCCCAGAACCATCACCAGAGACACTGTCATCCACCAAACTCATCCAGTGAGCAGTCAGTGAGATGTAATGCCCTTGACCGTGCTTACTAGTCCATGTGTCTGTAGTGAGATGGATTTTGGTGGATACAGATGCAGCCAACGTGCTGGAGATCTTTTCTGCAACGTGGCGGGCCAAGGCAGAGGCAGTTTTTCTAGCAAAGAAATGCCTGCTCGGCATCTGATATTGGGGGCATGCCAGGGCCATGACGTGGCAGAACCCATCTGTGTCCACCAGGCAGAAATGCAACATTTCCAAGGCCAAGAGCCTGGTAATGCCGAAATTCAGGCTTTTAGCTTTTGGATGGTGGGCTGAAAGCGTTTCTTATGCTCCCACACCTGGTACACAGAAGGCTGGCTGCCGGACTGGCTGCTTTAGGGTGTGCAGGTCACACTGGTGGTAGGGGAAGGTGTAGGCTGGGTTGCTGGTGGTGTGAATCGGCTGACAGTATCTGGGACTGGGGATGGTGCTTGCTCATGCTGCTCCAGCACATCGGCAGCAGAGGACTACTTGGGCTTGGAAGTGGTGGAAAATGCGGAAGATGTCACGGTGGTTGGAAGCCCAGGACCTGTGTGGCCTTTTTACACCAAGTGACTACCTGCCTACCCTATATCCGGTACTATCCTCAACATAATGGATTCTATCATTAGACATCAGGCAGCATTATTGTCTATCTCTTAGCTACTTTAAGGGATGTAAGTTTTCATATTCTTGTGATATCTCTGTCTGTTCCCTGATGAACCCGATTCATCATTGCCGGGGGAAACGCATCGGAACGTATAAGAATGTACACTAATGAACATATATCTATTTATGATGTGAAGTTCTAACTCATAGTAACTTCGCCCCTGTTCTATAGCATATATTATTGTGCTCATTTATCTCTAGCATCCCTCCTATATTTTCATATTTGTTGTTTTCCTTTTTTGTGGTTTTCTTTATATAATTTTTTATCACTGGGTCGCACCATTATTGTTTATGTTTTGCATTGTTGTAGTTTTTTTCTATTCTTTAGCTGTATTTCTGTCCTTCAGGGATGTATTGTTATATGTCTTGGATAGATTAGGGTTTGGTAGGTTTAGGTTCGTGAGTGGGGTCGCCCTTTTTCACGGCGGTATCCCCATTTTTCCCTAGGCTTTATAGGACTTAGGGGTTTCTAGCGACTTGTCAGGTCCTTTTTATCAGTATTTTTCAATAAAGGTTATATTTTAGCCTGAAGGCGTATTTCCTGATACTTGTAGTTTTTCTCAGTTCATCACTTGAAACAAAACTGGGCCACAGGAAATTAGACTAGGGCAGGCAGAAACCTACCTGTGTCACAGGCAGAGAGATCAGAGCAGGCGGCAGGCTGAAAATAGTCCATAAACGTAAGCCAAGAATCAGGAAACTTGATAAGCAAGTAACACAGTAGAAGCACAGGTTAGGAACACTAACAACTGGCAAAGAGGCAATGGGGTGGTGTCCTGAAAAAGTCCCTGACAAAATGCCATTGGCTCCAGGAAACTTGGGTGACATGCACGGGCCTTAAAAATTACACTCCACCATGATGGACAGCTGAGAACACACGGCCGCATAGATGGGCTGTAAGCCGAGAAGGAGAATGGATGCTGGAAGGGAAGAGATCAGTAAGAGCACAAGCACATCCAGTGTCCTGAAGCTTTTACACCTGGACACTGGGTTCCCCCTATTTCTTTTTTCTTTCTTCCATTATATAACACAATGAAGATGATAGAAAGATAGAGAAGTTACCTCTCCAGTCACCAGGTGGAGGATCTCCAAGGTGAGGTCTAATATTCTTCTGCTGATCTCCTTCCTGTCCGTGTCCATCCTTGGTGGGTCATTCAGGAGAAGGAACGCTGTGTGTGAGAATAGGGGGAAAACTGGATAAAACTGGAAGGTTCTAGTACTGCAGCCGCCCTATAATGGGGAAAATGGGGGGCCCCAAATCATACAGGGGCCACATCATGTGTAGAGAGTAAGCAGCTTCTCAGACTCGTGACTACATCAATACAGGGTATTCCCAACACATCCACAGGATATTCCATAATGTCTGATAGAGGAGGGCCCCACCTCTGGGGGCCGCGCTCAGCTGTGTCTGTAACTCCTATAGAAGTGAATGGAGAGACCCCTGTACATGTGTGGCTACTTCTCTATTCATTCCCCTCCTGGATGCAATGGCCCCATCTCCATACGGGTCGGGTGAGGCCTGTTCTCCAGAGGTGAGACCCTCATCTATCAGACATTTATGGTAGACGCTATGGATACACCATATATGACCCCACAGTGACCAGGACGAGTGTGGAGCGGTGGAGCCACAGTGCTGCTCATGTAAGATGCATGTGGGGGGGGGGGGAATGTCTCAGTGTCAAAGTAAAAACAGGGATAAGTGACTTCTCTATTATTTACTAAGTTTTAAATGTTTTTATTTCCTAGCATTTAGGAATTTGCTGCTGACTTGGTTCTTCCAGAAGCGCTTGGCCTTGAAGTAGTGAGAAGTAGAGATAATACACATCTCTTAGTTCTTTAGTCTGATATAAAATTGATTATAATTTCCAAAAGAGGAATTTATTAATTATTGTTCCTTATCTAAAGCTATGTAGCCCCCCCTATTCCACTATGGGAGGCTTTTGTCCCCCCAGTTACTAATCACTGATAAGTCACATTAGTTTTTTATATATGGTGGCCCGGATTGGGATGATTGCTGTAACGTTCCATTACTTCTAGGACCATTAAAAAAAAAAGTCCCCCAGATTTTTAGCCGCCCCGACAATAAACAACTGTTTTCCTAATAATTAAATCATTGAAGCAATGGCCGGATAAGAGGTTCTTCTCTTTTTTACATAAATACTGTAAAATGACTGATTTACCCGCTTGATTTATTATAATGCAAAACAAAGATCCCTGCTAGGTATTAAAAGTACATTTATTAGAAGTACCCAACTGCAGGGGCGGACTTACCGCCATAGTAACCATAGCAGCTGCTACAGGGCCCATCACATCGTGTCTCAGAACACCCGGGCCCTGTGTCCCAAGCTTTCCGAGGCAGCGACTGTGCTCTGCTCCACTGATCCATCTGGTAAGCCTAAGGCCTTAACCCGACCAGGTATCCGCCTCTAGTGTTGACGTAGGCGGCGCAATTACATCATATGCCGGGCTCAGAAGTTAGCCTGCCGCTCATTACGCCGGGGGTTGTGAAGAGAGGTGAATTCATTATTTTTTGTACCTACCTTCTGGGGGGCCCCTGTAGCCTAACTACCTACCAGGGGCCCCCCTGTAGCCTAACTACCTACCAGGGGCCCCCTGTAGCCTAACTACCTACCAGGGGCCCCCTGTAGCCTAACTACCTCCCCAGGGGCCCCCCTTTTAAGCCTAACTACCTACCAGGAGCCCCCTGTAGCCTAACTACCTACCAGGGGCCCCCCTGTAGCCTAACTACCTACCAGGGGCCCCCTGTAGCCTAACTACCTACCAGGGGCCCCCTGTAGCCTAACTACCTACCAGGGGCCCCCCTGTAGCCTAACTACCTACCAGGGGCCCCCACCTGTAGCCTAACTACCTACCAGGGGCCCCCACCTGTAGCCTAACTACCTACCAGGGGCCCCCCTGTCGCCTAACTACCTACCGGGGCCCCCCTGTAGCCTAACTACCTACCAGGGCCCCCCTTTAGCCTAACTACCTACCAGGGGCCCCCTGTAGCCTAACTACCTACCAGGGGCCCCCTTTTACCCCTAAAAACTACCGGGGGCCCCCCCTGTAGCCTAATACCTACCAGGGGCCCCCCCTGTAGCTAACTACCTGCCAGGGGCCACCCTGTAACCTAACTACCTACCAGGGACCCCCCTGTAACCTAACTACCTACCAGGGCCCCCCCTGTAACCTAACTACCTACCAGGGCCCCCCTGTAACCTAACTACCTACCAGGGCCCCCCCTGTAACCTAACTACCTACCAGGGCCCCCCCTGTAACCTAAGTACCCTACCAGGGCCCCCCCCCCGTAACCTTGGTTCCTACCGGGGCCCCCCCCCTGTAACCTTACTCCCTTTACCAGGCCCCCCTGTAACCTTACTGCCTACCGGGGCCCCCCTGTAGCTAATTACCTTACCGGGGCCCCCCACCTGTAGCCTAACTACCTACCAGGGCCCCCACCTGTAGCCTAACTACCTACCGGGGCCCCCCTGTAGCCTAACTACCTACCAGGGGCCCCCTGTAGCCTAACTACCTGCCAGGGCCCCCCCTGTAACCTAACTACCTACCAGGGCCCCCCCCTGTAACCTAACTGCCTACCAGGGGCCCAAATATAATTATTATTTTTTGATATATAGTATGATCCCATATTGGGTATAGATTTGTCATTATTACACCTTGATTATTTGTTTTGAGTTTATGTAATTATTGATGAGTGACAGGCTGCTAATGGTAACATCATGTATCTAATTGTCTCTTATGCCTTATTCCCTCTTGCTGTTTTTATTCTCCCCTGAATCCGTGCTGTTTCACCTGTGTATTAAGTTCCAATTTTTTGTCTATGCACATGCGCGGAATTTTGCCAGTTCCGGCTTCATATACACTTTTTGCGCATTTCTAGACGTCACTTCCGGTCTCAGAGTCCGTAACCAGAAGTTTGTTGTGATGTCGTGCAGGTAAACATCGCGGTTTTCAGGTAAGTTTAATGCTTTTTAAATCATGTTATGTATATAAGACCGATGTTTAGTATTATGTGTCAGGCTATGAGTAAGGGAGCGCTGTCTCCCGAAACGTGTTAGACACTGTATTTGGATGTTACTAGTTTTAATGGATTTTCAATAAAGAAGTTTTTATCACAAGATTTGGATGTCCTGCCACGGTGCTGTGCCAATGCTTTTCTTTATGTGCTTCACGTCTCCCTTGGACGCTTCACATGCACGGACGGGACTGACTCTAAGGATGTGGTGAGCTGGCTAACAAACTTTTTTTCTGCCCAAATATAGCTTACCTACTTACCAGGTGCCCACATATTGCCTACCTATCACTTGCCCACCTATAGCTTTCTGACCTATGTGGGGCCCACTTATAGCCTCCCTACCTATGTGGGGTCCACTTATAGCCTCCCTACCCATGTAGGGCCCCCAAAAACCACATACCCTCACCCATTGGGGGCCCACCTATAGTCTACCTATCTGTTACCTGGACCCACCTACGCCACCTACCAGCTACTGGGGCCCCCTACAGTCTACCA
The DNA here is from genome assembly GCA_025379985.1 of Phyllomedusa bahiana. NCBI lineage: Eukaryota > Metazoa > Chordata > Amphibia > Anura > Hylidae > Phyllomedusa > Phyllomedusa bahiana. Next base: position 19,070 of record JAODAL010040224.1, read on the forward strand.
ACCCACTAAAATGGGGCCCATCTATAGCCTACCTACCTAGCGCCCCCCCTGGGGCCACCGGCAGCCAAATACAGCCTATTTTACAGTCTACCTACCTCCCGGGGCCTAGCAAAAGCCAGCTCCTAGGGCCAACCAAACAGCCAACCTATACGGGGGGCCCTACCCCCTAGTTACCCATGTGGGGCCACCTACAGCCTACCTACCTACAGCCTATTTACAGTCTACCTAGCTACCGGGGGACCTAGTTTTCACCCAGCCCTGGGGCCAACCTACAGCTACCTAGCTAACGGGGGCCTCCCCAAAATTTACCTACCTCAGGTCTGCCCTGTCTAATGCTGCAAAATACCTGCCACCTACCTAGGCCAATCTACCAACCGGGGGCCTAACCTACATATTTAACCCTGCCTACCACAACCTACCGGGACCCCCAAACATATCAACGGGGTCTACCTACTCCCTTTGGGGGCCTTCCAAACAAACAGGGTCTACCTACTACTGGAACCTACCAACCAACAGGGTCTCCTACCAGGAACCACCAACCTATCTAATGGGGTTCTACCTACTGGGTAATTTAATTCTGATGGAGTATAGGCCATAGATGTAGCACAGTCTTCAGGGGTTACCCTGTTTTTCCTCCCACCCCTCTAAAAAGATGTGTTTCTAAGCTATGGTGGAAAACCCGTTTTTCCCTCCATGGGAAATTTGTACAGGGTGGGGGACAGTGAGGGAGATGCTGGAAAAGCGAGGATTCTAAGATATTGGTGTCCAAATCTGCAGGGATGAGTGATGGCCGGGAGAAGTCATCATGGACGTCTGTACCGGATGTGGTATCGCCCTGAAAAGAGCGTTCCTGTCAGCAAGCTTACCCTATTAACACTGGCCCTAAAATAACCCTATGCTCCCATCCCAACATGTTTGGATCATCCAAATAATTTAATGTGATCGCATCAGGGGACGATAAGGAAAAGGAGACCAATAAGGGGCCAAAGGAGAGACGTGCTGTTACACCCTGACCGGGTGAGGGACGAGCTTCACAATCTCTAGGATACCCGAGTACTGTGACGATTGATAGGTATGCTGCAGATTTTTTTACATACTCTAGAATTGTCCCCATATGGCATCTGGGGAAGATTTCTTACTTGCAGCATACCAGGTGCTCTGTTTATCCTGACACTGTTTATATTGAGTAATAGATATCACCTTTGGCCCCTTATTGGTCTCCTTTTCCTTATCGTCCCCTGATGCAATCACATTAAATTATTTGGATGATCGAAACATGTTGGGATGGGACCATAGGTTTATTTTAGGGCCAGTGTCAATAGGGTCAGGTTGCTGACAGGAACGCTCTTTTCGGGGCGATACTCCTGTTTATTTGGTAGGTTAGGGTGTATCAGCTTTATTAAGGCCACAAAGGATTGTCTATTACTGTGGGTTCCTTTCCACATTCTGGTACTGCTATCTTGGTACATTTGAACTAAGAAGTCGCGTCTTTCATTGTTTTAATATTAACTCCTTAACGACCGCCCACCGACTTTTGACATCGGCTGGTAAGGGTCGTTCGTCTGCAGCGATGTTTTTTTGCGTCGCTGGAGACATCGGAGTTTGCGTCGCCTGGCGCCGCAGCTGCGCTGGGATAGGGGCTGTGCTACAGGCATCTCCTGCAGGCACTGGGGAGCGGAGGAAAGCTCCGCAACCCGGTGCTTTAACCTTTTGATTGCGGCGGTGCGTTACCGCAGCGCAATCAAAGCGTTCCTCTGCTCTGTCGGGTGATCGGAACACCCGGTGACCCGACAGAGCCCGAGGAACGGCTGCACAGTCAGTCCTGGGGACCTAGAGTGGCCCCAGGACTGTCTGTGTATCAAGCAGTGACAGGACACCCCTTTTGTGCTGTCCAGATCACTGCCTGTGTCAGGCCTGACCCAGATTGTAATGTATTAGCTTTTTATGAATAGCTAATACATTACTTAAGTGTAAAAAAAAAAAAAAGTAAAACAGTTCTCCCTTCATGGGATAAAAAAAGTAAAAAAAACAAACCATAAAAAGTGTAAAAAAAAATTAAATAAATAAATAAAAAATAAAATAAAAATAAATATTTTAAAAAAAAATAATTGTGCATAAATTTACACACATAAAAAAACCTACACATAATTTTGGGATTCACAGACCGTAATAACCTGTAGAATCAATTAACAAATTATTTAAGTTTTGAAATGTGAATGGTGTAAAAAAAAAAGAAATAAAACAAAGAAATTTAAAAAAAAAAAAAATAAATAAATTTCTGCATTAATTTCTTTAAATGAACTTAAACTATTCCCCCATAAAGTACAACTCGTTTCGAATACAAAACGAGGCCCCCATCCCCAACCCGCGTCATTGAAAAAAAAAAAAGTTACAACTGTTGAAACGCCAAGGAGGCAAAAACTAAAAAAATGTTCTGGTCATTGACTACTTTTCAGGCGTTCGGTTTAAGGGGTTAAAAGCTATGTTTTAGGACTGTTACTCCTCTTTAATGTGTTGAAATAGTTTTCTGGTCAAGAGGTATAGTGTACACTTCACTCAATTGTCGAGGTAGTCTTGTTTATTGCAAATTGTAATCAAAATATGCATGATGATGATGGTATTAACCCCTTCCTAACATAGGACGTACCCAAACGTCCTAGTGGGAAGTGCATTCCTGCAAATGGACATATGAGTACATCCCTGCGATCGTGCGGGCTTACAAGCGAGCCCTGCATGATCGCGACATGAGACCAGCGGTAAATTAACAGAGTGAGCTGTGGCTGATTAACCCTTCGTTATCACGACCTATCATGGTCGCGATAACGAAGTTGCAAGCAGGAGGAGTGAGCTAAAACATCCGGGCTGTCTGTTGACGTCACCATGCCCGCAATGCATTATGGACCTAGTGATTGACAGTCACAATGGAGACAAGTATAGAGCAGTTCTGCTCTATACTGGTCTACCTTGTAACAGCAATCTGAAGATCGCTGATACTAATCCCCTATGAGGAAAATTGAAAAAAAAAATGTGAAAAAGTAAAAAAAAAATAAAGTAAAACACAAACATGAAAAATAACATAAACAACACATACACCGCCCTTTTTTCCCCCTTTACATATAAAAATTCGCCCCAAAAACTAAAAAATAAAGTCCCCCATTTTATTTATCACCCGCGTGAAAAAACGCCCCAAATCCTAAAATAGGTCATTTTTAATTAACCCAAATGGTGAACCCCCGAAAAAAAAAAAAAAAACTTTTGCGATTTTTTTTCCCATAAAAAAATAAAAAGCAAAAAAAACTCATATAAACCCCAAAATTTGGGTCCCAAATTTAAAAACATCCGTTCATCCCGCAAAAAAAAAACAAAAAACATACACAGCTTGGTGTTTGCAAAAATAAAAAAGTTATGGCAATTAAAGTTTAGGGGAAGCAAAAAAAATTTTTTTAAAACAATAAAAACAAATGTTTCACAAAAAAAAACAAAAAAATTTGAGTACACTTAATCTTTCCCGACCCGGGTAGTAAAACTAAATTTTGTCACGATACCCCCATGGTGAGCGCTGTTAAAAATAAAAAAACCCCAAACGGGCTCGGGGCGGGGGGGTTAAAAAAAAACCTACTAATTTTTTCTTCACCCTCCCTTTCCAAAACCGGTTTTTAAAACGTGATCAAAAACCTTTGGCCCCTAAAAACTGATACCAAAAAAAAACAAAAAAATCATCCTGAAAAACCAAGCCCCACACAGCCCCATACCCCGAAAAATAAAAAAAAGTTATGGCCCCAAAAGATAGGGCGATGCAAAAGGGTTTTTTCCCTTTTTGGAATAAAAGTTTTTTTTAAAATTGTGTAAAAAGCAGAGAAACAAAAAAAAATTAAAAATTTGGGGAAATCCCTGTAACCCAAAATTGACCTGCTGAGAAAAGCTGGGGGGGGGGAGGTAATTTTTTATAAAGCTTTTTTTCCCAAACGGTAAAAAAAAAAAAACACTCCCAGGATTTTTTTAAAATTTTGTTAAAATCCCTCAAAAAATTTTTCCTTAAAAAAAAGCGATCAAAGCATCATATGCACCCCATAATGGTACCAATAAAAATTTATCCTGCAAAAAACAAGACCATAGACATATTTCTATTGTGTAAAACATAAAAAACTATATAAAATCTAAATCAAATTGAAATTTTGTACAAACCCCCCTTTAGTAAAGTCATTTCCCTTGCTTTGGCGAACGCTGTAAAATTAAAACCCCAAAAAAGACAATGACGGAATGGTTTTTCCCACCTTTTTCATGGCCCAGTGTAAAAAAAAGTTGGAACACCTGGGGCCCCCCAAAATGCAAAAATTTACACCCCTAGATGAGACCCCTCTAGGTGTTAAAACCAAAAGGGGGAAAAACTTCTGGAAGGTTTTCCACCTTTTCGGGCAACTTTGGGGAGTTTTGCAAATGCTACATGAAAACCCACCAAAATCTAGGTTCCCAAAAACCAAATAACACTCCCTCCCTTTTTACGCCCTGCCATCCCCAAACAAACAGTTTAAAAACCCACATGTAGGGGATTTCCGAACTTTTGGGGAGATTGGGTAACAAAAAATTTAGGGGCTTTTTTCCCGGTTTCCCTTTGTAAAAAATTTTAAAATTTTTAGCAAAAAAAGCAGATTGTTGTAAAATAAATGTCTTCATTTTCACAGCCCCCCAAAAAGGGAAAAAATTGTGAAACCCCCTGTGGGGGCGATAAAACCCACTGCACCCCCCGGGTAAATTCACTTAGGGGTTTTGTTTTTTAAAAAGGGGCCTTTTAGGGCTGTTAGTTTTAGCACCTTAAAGGGATACCCGCCAAAATCTTCCGCTTTTGGGGGGGGGGGTCCCGTATTTGGGGGGCCCCCCCGCCCCCCCAGAGGTTTGGGGAAAACTCCCCGAGCCGCCAAAGCAGGGGCCCCCGGGGGGGGCTTCCCCTTTAAATGCCCCCCCCCCCGGCGCCCCCCCCCCGAGCCCCCCCCCCCTTTGGTGGCCCCCCCCTAACCCCCGCCCCCCCCTTGGCGCCCCCCCCCCCCGGGTCCCGCGTAAATTTCCCCCCCCCCCCAGGCCCCCCCCCCGGGCCCCCCCCCCGGGCCCCCCCCCCGGCCCCCCCCCGCCCCCCCCCCCCCCCCCCCCCCCCCCCCACCCCCCCCCCCCCCCGGAGGTCTCCCCCCCCCCCCCCTAAACCCCCCCCCCCCCCGGGGGAGGAAAGGGGAAGGGAGGGGATCCCTTCCCCTCCCCCTCCTCCCCCTGTAGTACGGCGCCCGGGGGGCGCCGTAATACAGGGTTTACGGGACAGGGAAGTGACGGGGCCTCTGCACCCTCCCCTGCGTCGCTGAGGAGATCGGGCCGACGCAGGAGCCTACAAGGTGAGTGACTTTTAAAAAAAATTTTTTTTTTTAGTTATAGGGGGGCCCCCCACCTGGCTACAATGGGGGCAAATACCTGGCAACAAGGGGGCATCTAAACCCGGCAACGAGGGGGGCCCAAACCCGGCTAACCAAAAGGGGGCATCTACGTGGCAACAGAGGGGGGATCCCACCTGGGAACAGGGGGGGCAAATACCTTTCAACAAGGGGGGAACTACCTGGAACAGAGGGGCACTACCTGGCCAAAAGAGGGGGCACCTACCTGGCAAAAAAGAGGGGGGATCTACCTGACAACAAAGGGGCACTACCGGAAAAAAAGGGGGCATCCCACAAAGGCAACAGAGGGGCCCTACCGGCTAACAATGGGGGCACAACATGGCAACAGAGGGGGGACCCACCGGCTAACAATGGGGGGCCCCACCCCGGGTAAAAAAAGGGGGATCTACCTGGCTAACAAAGGGGGGATCTACCCGGCAAAGAGGGGGGACTAAACCCGGGAACAGAGGGGGGAACTACCTGGCAACAGAGGGGGCACCAAAAACCCGGCAAAAGAGGGGGGATCCTACCCCCACAACAAAGGGGCACTACCCCGGCTAACAAAGGGGGAACACATGGGAACAAGGGGGGACTAAACCCGGGTAAAAATGGGGGCATCTACCTGGCTAACAAAGGGGGCATCTACCTGGCAAAAAAGGGGGGCATCTACCTGGCAAAAAAGGGGGCATCACCTGGCAAAAAAGGGGGGGCAGCTACCGGCTAAAAAAGGGGGGGCATCTACCTGGCTACAAATTTGGCCTCCCTGGCTACAGGGGGGGGCATCCCTGGCTAGAGGGGAGGCATCTATTTGGCTAAAAGGGGGGCATCTACCTGCCTGAAAGGGCACTACCTGGTTATGGGGGCTACAACCTGGTATAAGGGCTCTACCTGGCTTTTTTCCAAAGCCTTAGCATTTAGGTGGAGTGGGGTGGTTTTTTTAAAGGCGTGGCACACCGCCCGATGGGCCCCGTGGCCATGCAAATTTTGTCACGGCGCGCCACCCACTAAAGTCTCCTGCTTTTTCAGTTTCAAAAGTTGGCAACTATGACCTTAGGGCGTCTGCAAACCTGAAATGGCGCCTAAATAAAGTCATAATGAAAATGAGACCCCAAGCCCGGGTAAATGCCCCCTATCTGGGCTTGGGCTTGAACAAATACGAACTAGGCCACATAGGAAATTCTCTAAAAAACAGCAAATTTGGGGGGAACAAAATTAAGTTACTTTTTCCCTGATCACATCTACAGTGTTTTTGTAAATAAAATAAAAATTGAAAATCCCAAAAAAAAAAAGTGAAATTTAAATTTTCCCCCCCCTTTTCCCTTTAATTCCGTGAAATACCAAAGGTTAATAAATTTTCCTAAAGCTTTTTGGGAATTTTTTAAGGGGGTGTAGTTCTTAATGAAGCCCTTTTATGGGGTATCTAGCATAAGGCCAATAAAAAGCACATTAAACGGATTGGTCCCAAAAAAAAAGTATATTGCAAATTTCAAAAAAAGTGAAATTTACTACTAAATTTCCCAAGCCCCCTAATGTCAAAAAAAAAAAAAAAAAAAGACTTTAAAAAAAAATGCCAACCACATTAACAAGGGGAGATGCTAGTTTAAATTATTTGAGGGGAAAACCTTCCGTTCACACACAAAAATTTTTTGAATTTTAAAAATATACATTTTTTCAAATTTTTTTACGATACTTTAAATTTTTCACAATAACAAGGATTTTTTTGCCCCAAAATTTCTTTCAACTTAAAGCACAATTGTCATGAGAAAACATCTCTGAATCACAGGAAGGGAAAAAATTAAAAAAGTTATTCCACATAAAATATACTGTCAATTTCAAAAAGGGGGTCTGTCAAAAGGCCAAAAATGGGGTCCGGCGGGAAGGTTAAAGTATCATCTTTAAACAAATGTAAAAAAAAATTGTGGATTGACCAAAATAAAAATTTTGCCTCTAAACCCATGATGTTTGGGGTATCTCCCCCCGTCCCGGCGGGCAATAAACACAACCAGGCAAATGCCCAGGGGGCGCCGACCGCTCGGGGCACCCACCAGGGGGTGGTTATCCTCTTCTGGGGGCCCGGGGTTCCACGCCTAACCTGGCCGCGCCCGGGGCAGGCCCCCCTCCCACCAGCGCATCGCGGGGTCCAAAGACCCAACATCACAGCACCCTGGTGCCGCGTTGCAGGGGGTGTATGTAATGATGTGCACTCCTCCGCCCCCCTGTACAGGCCGTAAGCTTATGAAAACCCTTTGGGCCCTAGGAGGGAAATGGGAAACCCCTAAGCAAGGGGCTGATGACGGCATCTGCACTATTATGTGGGGGTCTCTGACTACCCTATATCTTTTCTAGGGGGCCCTGACTACCTCTATATCTGCTGGGGGGGAGCCCTCCCTACCCTATATCTGCTGGGGGGGAGCCCTGACACCTCTAATCTTTTTCTGGGGGAGGCCTGACTACCTCTATATCGCTGGGGGGGGGGCCCGGCTACCTTATATTGCTGGGGGGGGGGGCCCCTGGCTACCTCTATATCGCTGTGGGGGGGGGGGGGGCGACTACCTATAATCATTGGGGGGGAGCCTGACTCCTCTAATCTGTTCTAGGGAGGCCCGACACCTCTATACTCTGTGGGGGGGCCCTGACTACTAATGACTACAAAATTTTTGATGTGGGGAGCCGACTCCCTTAAAAATCTCGGGGGGGGGGGGGGCCCTGATACCTATATTCGATTGGGGGGGACCCTGACTACCTCTATATCTACTGTGGGGGGGGGCTGACTACCTCATACTCTGTGGGGGGGGCCCCGGGTTACCTCAAAACTACGGGTGGGTCCTGCTACTATATACCTACCGGGAGGGGCCCTTGTCTACCTATCACCTAATGGGGCCATGTAACCTACATATTTCTTCCTACTGAGGGCCCTTTTACCTACCTACTGCGGGGCCCTGTATCCCTACTTACTGCGGGCCCGTACACCACCTATGCGGGCCCTTATACCCTACCACTACGGGGCATGCCCCCCCTGCCCGTGATTGGGGCTTTCTTGCGCCCTTTCTTTTTTAGAAGTGTTTTTTTTGTAGAAAGTGTGGGGGGGCGTGACGAGGGAATTGAGGGGATTTGTATGGGGGCTGCGGGGGTTTGGGCCGGGGCGCTTTGTTCTTCCCAGTCCGGCCGCTTTTCCCTGAAGATCACAAAGCCCAAATCTTCTAGTAATTTGGAAGCCGGCAAAAACGAGGACCACGCACGGCTTCATACGCCCCCACTGTTAGCACTGGCAGCAATAACCCTACAGGACAGACTGCGGCTGTTATCACGCAAAACAACATCAGGGCACCAAGGGGGGTAAACCACTACTCCTGTAGGGGGCCCCCGGCCCTGTGAAGCAAGGGGGGGCCCACGGCCACCAGGGGGACCCCCCCGGGCTTCACACAAGGGTAAGAGAACAGCTTTCCCCTCCCATGTCAGCTGTTTTGACCTAAAATATGGAGTGGGGGCTTGAAGGGGGCCCCCCACACATTTCAGGGGCCCATGCTCGCTCCGGCCACGGCCGCTCTACTGTACGAGTCTGGGCGTTTCATTTTAACTTCCCCCTTCCCATCCCCTACTGTCACAGACACCGGGGCCCCCCCCCCTCTGCCACCCGCACCGTGGCCCCCCCACAAGGGGCGGAGCTTCGCGGATTTAATTCATCATCCTGCCCAGAGGGAGAAGGGGCCCGGCTGCTCCTGTCACAGCATGCAGGAGAAGGAGTAAGTTGTCACAAAACCCCCCCCCAAAAACTGTGGGGGGCCCCGACAAAAGCCCCCGCTCTCAAAAACTGTGGGGCCCCTGACCATGCCCCCTCTCTCAAAAACTGTGGGGCCCCTGACAATGCCCCCCCCTCTCCAAAACTGTGGGGCCCCGACAAGCCCCCCCCTCTCAAAAACTGTGGGGCCCTGACAATCCCCCTCTTAAAAAAAATGTGGGGCCCCCCGACAATGCCCCCTCTCAAAAACCTGGGGCCCCTGACAATGCCCCCCCCCCCAAAAAACTGTGGCCCCTGCAATGCCCCCCCCTCTCCAAAACTGTGGGCCCCTGACAATGCCCCCCCCCCCCTCAAAAACTGTGGGGCCCCGACAATGCCCCCTCAAAAACGTGGGGCCCCCGACAATGCCCCCTCTCAAAAAAGGGGCCCCGACAAAACCCAACCCCCAAACACGTGGGGTCCCTGACAGCCCCCCCCCCCAGACCGTTGGCCCCTGGCAAAGCCCCCCCTCCAACACGGGCCCCTGGCAATGCCCCCTCTCAGACACTGTGGGGCCCCTGGCAAAGCCCCCCTCCAGCCAGGTGGGGTCCCAGAAGGTTGGGTGAGAGGGGGCCCTTGAGCGGGGCCCCACACAGCTGGGTGGCATTGAGCAAGGCCACAAATGATTGGAGAGAGGGGGACTTTGACAGGGGTCCCTCACAGCTGGAGGGGGGCCTCAGGCGGGGGACCCCACTCATCTCACTCACTCATCTCAGGGGCCCAGCATCACATTTAAAAATAGGGGCCTGCACTGCTCAAAGAGGACCCGCGCTCCGTGTCTCAGTTATGCTCAATAGCTTTACATAGACAGAGGGCGGGCTTGAGAAGAATCTCCACATGGCTAGGGGGGACTTGAAGGGGGTCCACACGGCGGGTGAGTGGGGCACCACTCAAGTTCCCCCACTACCTACCTATCTATCTACGGGAAGGAGCCTATATAACTAACTCCTTCTGGGGGTGGGGGTTATATACCTAACTACAAGGGCACTAAGGGGGTAATTATTACCTTTTGGGCACTATGGATGGGGAGTTTGTACATAGGGAAGACATAGGTGGAAGGATAATAGAAGAGTGAGGAATCTCAGGTGTTTGTGTAAATTCTGCAGGGACGAGTGGTGGCCGGGAGAAGTCGTCATGGCGGTCTGGACTGGATGGAGAAGAAAAGGAAACGTGAACAACTCATCAGACAAGACGTCACCTGTGAGTCACAAGATGTAACTGCACTGTGTGCACTTGTATCTACCACTATATGGTCACTGTATGGAGGTATTATTGCTCTTGGTGTAATGGCTTATATTTAGTAACAGTACGGTGGTATTATTTTTTTGGTGGGCTGGTGGGGGGGCGGGGTTGGTAGAGGGGGGGGGGGGCCCTTATGCTTCAGCTCTATGGGGCCCCGAAATTTCTCATGGCGGCCCTGAACCACATGGATTCCCCTCAGAAATCCCCACTGACCTGGCCAAAACATCAGTGTACTCCAGCAATTGGCTAATTAACTAATTTCCCTGCAAGTCTTTTTGATTGACAGCCTTGTATTCCAACACGGTCTTCTGTTGCTTCCACCTATCAGCTCTGTTCTTTGTTCTCTGGTTTATTATAAAAGGGTTCCTGCGCCATTTCTCCTTGCCTGCTATACTGGTTTCCTTTTCTGCTTCTCCTGACTGTTGCTGACCTCACTAGTTTGACCTTCCGTAATTGTGTTTAGTGTTAATTGTATCTGTGTCTTGTGTATTCACCTACTTAGTGTATCTTGCAGTCTTTGGTTGGGGCCGACCTGTTGAGGAGTCGGATGGGGGGGGGGGTAAGGTGAGTATTAATGTTGTTATTTTTAATGGAGGTTACCTGCGTGAGGAGACATATATACCTGCCTGAGTGTGACCTTATATCTATATACCTGCCTGAGAGTGACCTTATATCTATATAACTGCCTGAAGGGACATATATCTATATTACTGCCTGAGAGTGACCTTATATCTATATACCTGCCTGAGAGTGACCCTATATATATATATATATATATATATATATATATAGTGACAGTGCGACCGCTGATAGTTGCATGATCCTGCCACTATAGGGTCTATGGCCGGAGGCCTTCTGCAGATGCGCCACCGAGGAACTGGGCTGCCACCTATATTGGGTCAGGAGTGTTATATTACTGACACTTACGGTAGCGGCTAGAATAGCTGCTAGGCAGCTAGGTATGGGGTGGCTTTTTCAGGACAGCTATAGTGTCGTGTGGGTGGCTGTCCCCGCATTCCAGGTCCCTGGGTTCCAGCCCGGATATTGGACCCATCTCTGGAGTACTATAAAAGCCTAGTACACCAGGTGATCGGGGGGCATGGCTGCTACCAGGTTGTGTGGAGCAGCAGAGCTGGGAAGAGAGCTCTGGCCCCCAGAGGCAACAAGAAATCCGGACACACAGTGAGCACTGTATGTTTTTGGAGGGGCTGTGCGATAGGCACAGACCTCTAGACAGAGAAGGACTCTGTGTATAAGTTAGTGGCCAGACGGCCAAGGATTTATTTTTATGTGTTTGTTTTTGTATAACCTGTGTGCCTTAATAAAGTGGTCTGAAGCCATAAAGAAAAGTCTAGTGTCGGTGTGCCAATACCGCTCTACCAAGGACGTTGATCCCAAGCGAGAAAACTCCCGGGACGGGCCAAGATGGCGTCCTAGAGCTGAGCGGCTGCTTACAATTGGTGGAGGTATGCGATGGGCAAAGATTGGCGCAGTACATAAAGTTGGGCACTAGCTGACATGTACACAAAAGTTTGCAGTTTTGCATAGGACTGCTACAATTTACGTGGGACTCCTGAAAGTTAGCTCTGTTGAGCAAGCATTCTCTGAAGAGAGACACACCCGCAGCAGCCTTTTGGTGTCTGAAGAGACTGTGTTGCAGGGGAGGGGAAAAGAGTCTTCCCCAATGGAGCAGGAGACGGCCTGTGGAGAGACAGGGGACGCACCCCAATAAAGTGACTATATTGCTGCCTAAAGATATCTTATTGCTATGGGAGAACTTATTAAGTTTTTCGAGCAGGCAATTGCCCTAATAAAAGAGGACATGGCTAAGCTCCCAGTCCATTCCAAGCAGCATCAGGACTGTGCCGCGGCTAGAAGGTCATATAGGGAGGCCATACAAGAGAGAAAGGCATTACAGCCCCTGGGAGGGTTGGTGGAAAAGGCTGGTGCTAAAAGGCCAAGGTGGCCTTACAAGAAACAGGCACAGCCAAGTGTTCCTCACCCACAGGGGTTAACTCCAAATCAGGCGGAACTGCTGAGGTGCACGGATGCGGCTGTTGCCAAGGGCAACCATCTTGATGACGGCTGGAGCGGATGTCCCGTGGCCAGGAGGCCTGGTCGTCCAACACAGAAGGGGTCCATGTCGGGAGAGACCGAACTACGTCGGGACCTGCGTGCTGCCGTTGCCACGGGCAACCAACTGGATCAGCAGGAGGAGCCGCCAGTAAGAATCCTGGAGTTGCAAGTGGTTGGTATCCAGCTACTGCTCGATTTAGACTGTCGTCAGAGGACCTCCAGAGTGCAACCGGACATTATTCCCTTTTTGAAGACCCGACCAGAAACTGGTAAGACTGTTGCCATATACTTTGAAACGGATTTTGGAACTATCAGTCATGGGCTTGAGGTGTGCGAGGAGCTCCAGGTGGAGATAATACTTGGCAGGAGCTTTCCACATTTCTGGCAGGTGTGGGGGACGGCGAAGGTAAAAGTATGTGGTTACTTTTGGGAAGGAACCCCTGAGTGCGCTGTGCCACTGCCAGAAAAGGACAGACCTGACAACTTGCCTATGAAAGCCCCTGAGGCTCTGGGGTCAAATTCTTTAAAGGTTAACCACAGTGTGTTAAACGTGTGTTCAGAGGTTCTACCTGGACAGGAGAAGGAACCTGAGAGCAGGGGGACTGTTTACCCTGGAATTACAGGGTCTGTTGGACCTAATGCATCACATGTGGACTTGTCGTTCCAAACCTGCTTAACTGCCTTAATGTATGTAAACCATGATGTGTCTGAACAAGGGATTATAGAGACTGCAGATAAAACAGTAGAGGGGATTAGCTCAAGTGTGCCCCTAGAGGTCATGGTTAACCGGGCTGAGACCGTAGCAGAAAATGTGTGTCCTGGGGTGCACGACAATATGGAGACAGGGGATAACACTACAGACTCAGGAGGAGCTAATGTTGTTGCCCCTAGCAATGAGGTGTCCTCTGCATCCCCTGTAGTGGAAACCTGTGAATATGAGTATGCTCCAGCTGTGTGCGGAACGTCTGGAGTGCAGTTGACAAAGGTGTCTACCAGTGAACACTATATTTTCTATTTTGCCATAGGCAAACTTAAACTCTATCAGTTCTCTATCTGTAAAACACTAAAACGTAACTTTTATTATATCTAACTCTTAACCTCTATACACACTGATCTCTAACCTCATCATTTAACCTTTTTTGCTTCTGAAAGAGGGAATAACTCCCTTTCTATTATCAAGTCTGGTGGAGCCCCACCTATTAACAGGAGAGCCTTATATCTATAGCAAAAAGCCTAGTACACCAGGTGATCGGGTTGGGTGGCTGTCCCCGCATTCCAGGTCCTTGGTTCCAGTCCGGATATTGGACCCATCTCTGGAGTAACATAAAAAGCCTAAGTAACACCATGTGATTCGGGGGGGGGGGCGTGGATGCTACCAAGTTGTGTGGAGCAGCAGAACTGGGAAGAGAGCTCTGGCCCCAGTGGCTACAGGAAAGCCGGACACACAGTGAGCACTGTTATGTTTTTGGAGGGGCTGTGCGATAGGCACAGACCTCTAGACAGAGAGGGACTCTGTGTATAAGTTAGTGGCCAGACGGCCAAGGGTTTATTTTTATGTGTTTGTTTTTCTGTGTAAACTGTGTGCCTTAATAAAGTGGTCTGAAGCCATAAAGAGAAGCCTAGTGTCGGTGTGCCAATATGGTTCTACCAAGGACGGCGATCCCAAGTGAGAAAACTCCCGGGACGGGCCAAGGTAGCATCCTAGAGCTGAGCGGCAGCTTACAATATATATATATATATATACACTCACCGGCCACTTTATTAGGTACACCATGCTAGTAACGGGTTGGACCCCCTTTTGCCTTCAGAACTGCCTCAATTCTTCGTGGCATAGATTCCACAAGGTGCTGGAAGCATTCCTCATGTTCAAGAAACCAGTCTGAGATGATTCCAGCTTTATGACATGGCGCATTATCCTGCTGAAAGTAGCCATCAGATGTTGGGTACATTGTGGTCATAAAGGGATGGACATGGTCAGCAACAATACTCAGGTAGGCTGTGGCATTGCAACGATGCTCAATTGGTACCAAGGGGCCCAAAGAGTGCCAAGAAAATATTCCCCACACCATGACACCACCACCAGCCTGAACCGTTGATACAAGGCAGGATGGATCCATGCTTTCATGTTGTTGACGCCAAATTTCTGACCCTAAACCTCTCCGAATGTCGCAGCAGAAATCGAGACTCATCAGACCAGGCAACGTTTTTCCAATCTTCTACTGTCCAATTTCGATGAGCTTGGGCAAATTGGAGCCTCAGTTTCCTGTTCTTAGCTGAAAGGAGTGGCACCCGGTGTGGTCTTCTGCTGCTGTAGCCCATCTGCCTCAAAGTTGGCCGTACTGTGCGTTCAGAGATGCTCTTCTGCCTACCTTGGTTGTAACGGGTGGCTATTTGAGTCACTGTTGCCTTTCTATCAGCTCGAACCAGTCTGCCCATTCTACTTTGAGCTCTGGCATCAACAAGGCATTTCCGCCCACAGGACTGCCGCTCACTGGATGTTTTTTCTTTTTCGGACCATTCTCTGTAAACCCTAGAGATGGTTGTGCGTGAAAATCCCAGGAGATCAGCAGTTTCTGAAATACTCAGACCAGCCCTTCTGGCACCAACAACCATGCCACGTTCAAAGGCACTCAAATCACCTTTCTTCCCCATACTGATGCTCGGTTTGAACTGCAGGAGATTGTCTTGACCATGTCTACATGCCTAAATGCACTGAGTTGCCGCCATGTGATTGGCTGATTAGAAATTAAGTGTTAACGAGCAGTTGGACAGGTGTACCTAATAAAGTGGCCAGTGAGTTTATATATGTGTGTGTGTGTGTGTGTTTTTTTATATATATATATATATATATATATATATATATATATATATATATATATATATATACATACCTGCCTCACTGAGGGGGCATGTCTATATACCTGCCTAACTGATGGGGATCAATATATACCTGCCTAATTGAGGGGACCTACATATACCTGTCTAATTCAGGGGACCTATACATGCCTGCCTAACTGCAGGGACCTATATAGCTTCCTATCTGAGGGGACCTATATACCTATAAGTAAGAAATTGCTGGAAATGTGAGGACTCTAAGAGAAATCGGCATGAAGGTGTGAACCGGATGGAGAGGAAAAGGGAAAGTGAACGACGCTGATCAGAAAAGACGTCTCCTGTGAGTCACTAAATGTAACTGCAGTGTAATCACTTAGTTCTGCTGAGCATCTACATACAACTAGTATCTACCACTATCTGGTCACTGTATGGCGGTGGTATATGTCTTCAGAGCCTGTGTACAGCTGATGTCACATGTGGGGGTCGCGTTTGGTCAGGGTCTAGCAGGATTATTTGGTCCTTAAGCAGTTTTTGCTCCATGTATCGGTGTATTATTTTGTGTGTTATCTGTATGGTATTTTACTGTCATACGGAGGTGAGCAATTTTGAAAAAGTAAATTTGTCAGGGCTGATTTTCTCTGTACAGTGACTGCTGAGGAGATGGACGGGATCTAGGTGGAATACGCAGAAAAAGTGACAAGAACTTTTTTTTTTTCTCAGAAAAAACACACGCTGCAGTTCACAATGTGGCATGAAAAACATTGCGTGAATCCAGCCCTACTGAGCAAGACATAACACAGAGGGCCCGGGCGGTTTAGGACCCTAGCAACGCCCCTGAGGGGAAGAGGAGGTAAAACCGCTGGATGCAGGGTCTGATAACCACTGAAGAACAGATTGGCGACACTCTTCAGTAATGAGAAACACAAGGAACTGAGCAAGAGATGACCGGCCTGACGATGTGCTCGCTTGTGTGATGTCCGGAGCACTGGAAGGAGCGCCTTGTCTCATACCTCTATCTCCACTTCCTGCACCCCTCCTTGCTCGCTTACCACCTCTAGTTCTCACCATGTTAAAAAGCTAAATATTATAGCTCTGCATGAGGCACAAGATGTATGTAATAAGAAAGAGAGAACTGTATATATATGTGGATCACAATAATGCACTTGTATATTTCATCGTTATGTGGACTTACAATCTGGCAAAATTACACTTTTTGGCATTGAGTAAGATTTAGCAACAGAGAGAACTTTATTTCCCGGATATGTATCTGTATGACAATAACACACGGGATATCTGAAAGGTATTTCACCCCCAAAACTGCCAAAAATGAACTTTTCTCCACTCAGAATAATTTTCACCAACCAACCACTATTTAGAATAGATTTCTTTGTATACGAGAATTGGAGGCGGTGTGTTATACAATGATTTCACCCCCAATACTGCAAAAATGGAACTTTTGGGCACTGAGTATGATTTAGTAAATCCAAGCATTCTGTATAATATATATCCATGTATATACCCAACAGGTATATAGGCAGGTTATAGGTCCCTCAGTAGCCCCCCCCCCCAGCTGCAGAGCATCACCCAGCAGTGCACCCAGAGCCCCTCCCCGGCTGCAGAGCACAGTAAACTTACTTGCTCTTCAGCCAGTTCTAGTATGCACAGACACCAGACTGGCTCTGCCCACACGAGAGATCACATGATCATGACATCATCACAGGTCCTTCAGCCACCACGGTTGACCCCACCTCTTCCCATCACATGACATCATCACAGGTCCTTCAGCCACCACTGCTAACCCCACCCCTTTCTGTCACATGACATCACCACAGGTCCTTCACCCCCCACCCTCAGGTCTCTCACACAGAGGTGACTGCAGCGAGATCGTGTGTCGGCGTGTGTGGAGACTCTGTGTAAGTTGTAACTTACTGTATAGACTGCATAGACTGTATAGACTGCATAAGGAGCCGTGTGACGAGTAGCCCTCCCGGGGAGGTGGCAGATCCCCGGGGAGGTGCGGGCGGAATGGAGCGCTCAGCTCCGAAAAAGTTGCAGCTGAGATCGGGCAGGACTCGCGGCGCGGCGGTTCCCGCGACCGCGTCTAAACCCGCGGCTGCGGCCGGTGCGGAGGGTCCCGCGGGTGCCGCGGAGAAGTCAGCTGTTAAGCTGCAGGCGCTTGAGAAAAGCAGGGCAGAGCAGGTACTAGTGTGGGGCGAGTGGCGGGAGGGGGAGGCTTCTGAGCGTTTCACCTCCCGCATCGCCAAGTACACGTCCCGGTACCAGAAGCTGCTGGCCGCTGAAGTGCGGCTGAAGAAAGATCTGAAGCTTGCCAGGCAGAAACGGGATTATGTGCAGCCACATCTGCGTGGTCCTATCAATGAAGTGATAGGGAATTTGGCAGCAGACCTGGAGGCAATAAGGGCAGAAAAGAAGAAGATAGTGGATGGTGCAGGACTTTTTGGTGAAAAACTAAGAAATGAAGCCCGTTTTCTAAGAATGGAGAAGCGGGGTGAGGAGGAGGAGGAGAGTGATGAAGACTTCTTTGATGTGGGTGAAACACCAGCGGCGGCATCTTCCGCTACCCCTGAACCGGCATCCTCAGTGGCGCCTTCAGCAGCATCAATAGAAGCACCAGTGGAATCTGGGGCTGCCCCCGGTCCGGCTTTTCCCTGCCCCCCCCCGGGAAGGGGCTGGTT